>JALBZD010000146.1:0-55871 GCA_038050675.1 Globisporangium cylindrosporum | reverse complement strand
GATGCGGCCTCTCTCTTCAGGCGTGATGGGGCGCCCGCCCATTGTGAAATGCAGCGACACTGGCTTCTATTGCTGAGACAACAATACATGCATTCCTTTTTAATATAAGAATTTGTATGGTCAAAGTGTGCGATTATTTTGGCCAGCCCGCCAAACCTCGTGTTTGTATGGCAGCCACATGACTGGCTCAGAAACTCGCTTTTGCGATTTGTTTGCGCGGTGCGGCGTTGTGATTGACTGATCATATCTAAATAGCACCACGAATTACGCAATAGATCAAAAGTTATCGCTAAAAGACTGGTGTGCGATTTTTCTTGTCCAGGAGTGTAAACCATTTAATTATTAATGATATCGTCTATCCATGGTTTTGAATTGCAATTAATAATCCTTCAGTAAAAATTATACAAATCTAAACTCTCAAGCTGAAATTTGATTTAATGACTTTTTAAGGTTTTCTACAGAGCTGATTCTGCGAAAAGTTCGAAAGAGTAGTGAAAAAAGTGCAGGTTATCAGATTCTGCCTACACTTCGTAATTGTATGTGTATTCTGGTTCGACAGTTTGAAACCAAAGGATGCGAATGAAGCATACAACCATCAAGTCACGCTCCGTTCTCTCAGCAGCCAACATGCGGTACACTGTGTGTACCGACGTCTTCGCAGTCTGTCCTGCCTCCATCCCGTTCCCATCGCACTCAAAGATTGCCTCAACAACAAGCTGTCAAGCCACAACCAAGCTCGACACCCACCACGTAAGCACACTCAAGCTCACCCACTCACACACACCACTATTACGAGAAAAATGGACCGCAGCGACTCAGCGCCGTCGTGCTCCGTGTCTGGCGGCGGCAACCGCTCCCGCGAGGCCGACGACAGCGGCGCGATCGTCCACGGCGACGGCGACGCGCAGGTGCAGACGCAGCAGCAGCAGGCGCAGGAGCACAACATATTTGGAGGTACCACTCGCTGTTATACTCTACTCTCCATTGGACTGAGCTGTGATTGTGTGTGTATGGTCACTGACGCTTGTGTGAATGTACACTTGTCGCGCTTGTGCAGACAGCAACCTGAACATGGTGATGATGTTCATGCTGATGCTGCACTTTATGCAGTACGCCATGCGTCCCCCGTGCGGCTGCTAAACCAAGCCAAACCACGAAGACCACCGAGCGCTCTAGTCAATGACTCGCTGCTCTTCGTATCTGTACAATGTCAGTCACAGCCCACAAAGCTCGCTGCCAGCGTAATGAGATGGCAGCGTAGCTCTTCATGGTGGTGGTAATGATGTCTTCTTCTTTTTTTAATTATACCTGAGTGAATATATATATGATGTGATGTTGCAAATGATATCCTATCGTATTGGATATTACGACTCCTACCTGTGCATATGTTTTAAAAGCACTTGCGGTCGAGGATGGCTTCATGGTACTCTTCCCACTCCTGCTTGGTGATGTGGATGTCGCGGAACGTGCCCAGCGACGCAAGCATGGAGCCGCCGACCCACGCGGCGATGCGGCGCTGTGAGTTGTATCCTCGCTCACGGACATGGGCGTCCGGCACAATACACAGCCCGCCACCTCCGCCTCCACCCACGTGATGCTGCTTCGTCACGCCCACGAGCTCCTCCTGGAAGCGCCTGGAGAAGCCGGGCATCATGGTCGTACCACCCGCCAGGATCACCGCACCGCACAGGTCCTTCTGTAGATCCTTGTCGCACATCGCGATCGACTCGGCGGCGAACTCGTGGAGCCCCTTCGGGGGCTTGAGCGGGTGCTCGTCGCCGAGCTCTTGCGGCCGGAAGAGCACGTCGCCGGGCATCATGCGCGTGAGTCTGTCCACCTGGAGGATCGTGCCGTCCGGTAGTTCAAACGGTTTGCTGCCGTCGTCCGAGTGGTTGTTGTCATTGTGGTGGCCACCACCACTGGCAGGTATGGCCGCGCGGTCATGCTTGGAGCCCATGAGGCAGACCGCCTCCTTGATCTCGTTGATCGTCTGATGCTGGAATGAGTGAAACGAGTGGCCGCGCTTCGTCAGCAGCTTGTGCAGCCGGTGGCTGATGTCCATGCCACCCACGTTGTAATGCAGCGCCGCGTGCGGCAGTGCGTAGCCTTCGAAGATCGGGATCGCGTGGCTCGAGCCGTGACCCACCTCGACCACGATCCCGCGTGTGCGGCCTGATGCGAAGAGCGAGAGCACACACTGCTGCATGAAGTAGAAGCCGCACACTTTTTGGGACTCGAACATGAGCTGCGCCATGCGCTCCTGCTGCTGCTTGGAGCCCGCCGGCGAGCTCGTACACAGGATCTATACACACATACACATACGTTGAGTGGGTCTATCAGTACATCTAGACAATCTGCACAGCAGTTCTTACGTACGGGCAATGTCGTGGTCTCCGGGTTCACGCGCAGCTCGTGAGTGAAGATGTGCTCCCAGACCCGCTCGAGCGCGTCCCAATCCTCGACGACACCGCGCGTGATCGGGTGCACGATGTCCAGGTAGTCGCGGTACTGCTGGCACTCGCTGCCGACGAAGCTCTCGCGCTCGCGCAGCTCAGTCTTGACTTGGCTCGGTACCTGCGACGCGAACCACTCGGGATTCTTCACTTTGCCTGCGCACGACGCGAACACGGCGCGGGGCGTGTCTTCGCCCGAGAAGCCCGCCTTGATCACACCCGAGCCATTGTCGATCACAATCGCCTCCATCTCGTCGCTCATAGTGTTGTGCTGTGACTAGATGGGGGCAGTGCGTAGAGAGGTATGGTGGAATATGAAGCGAATCGAGTTGCTTTATGATAGATATGTCATGAGAATGCTCGCCATTTGCGTTTGGTGCTGTGACCTTTCGGGGTCGTGGCTTTTCGAAGTTGGCCGATGATTTCATTTCAGCCAATAATGTGAGCATATCTATCATTTTAGCCAACTGTATGCAGTGGCGCCATTGTTTGATGAGTCGCAATTGTGAATGAATGAGTGATGAGCAGCGTGCTGGATCGCAGCAGCAGCTACTGTGCGTACGAGAGCGCTGCGTGTCGCGTGTGGACGGGAGAACGAGGCGTGCCGCTTGACCGCGTGCTCAACGCGGACGTGGAAGAGCTCGATGCGATTCACGGACGCATCCGCATCTGGCTCAAGCAGGAGCAACCACAGCGCGGCGTCTTCCTCGTTCCCAACAGCGCTCGACGGAAGCGGAGAGGGAGTGGTAGCACTGGTTCTAGAAGTGACGGTGTGAGTGTGTTCCTATCGAGTGAGTGCTTCCAGAGCTTTGCGGTGTACAGGTAAGGTTGCGCATGTTGTCTTTGCGTGCTTGTATTTGCATCAATATTGATGGACTCCTGTGCTGTGGTTGGCGTTTTTTTGTTCTTAGTCCTTCGCCGCTTTCGTCCAGTGTGCTGGTTCTCATCGACGTCGGCGAGACTCAGCAGCAATGCTACTTCTTTGGCAAAGCACAACGTTGCATCGATCTTCTGCACGCCGACGACCAAGAGAGGCCAGGTGAAGAGGCGTGGAGCTTTGTCCGAAACGTCGACTTTGTGACGGAGCTGCTCGCGGATCTGCACAAAAGTTTTCCAGAGGTGCCTCTATCTCCAAGTGCACGAGAGCTTCTGTCCAGTGCTGCTTTGGGTAGCTCGTCAAAAACCACCACCGCTGCTACTACAAAGAAGCCAATCCCACAGCTGCAAGGACGTCCCGGTTCTTCTGTGATCCTGAAGCGCAGGAGGACACTCTCGGCGACCAATTTCTACGGGAACAACCCAAAGCCTTCCACTCCTGCAACGACAATACCACAGAGCTCAGCATCAAATCCATCGACACCACTGGAATCCGAGTCGGGGTGGCGAAGCTTCTATGAGAAGCTCCAGTTTCGCGTCTCGCACTCGCTGATGTGTCAACTGGAGGGCACCGCACCAGTGTCGTCCACGTTCCCGCGACAGCAAGAAGCCTTTGAGTTCGTCGACCAAATTAGCGCCTTCCGCCAGCAAATGATGCGTGATCGCAGCTCAAAGATCGACAGTGGCAGCGATATTAAAACCAGCTCTAGTTTGGAATTCCCGCGCGTGTTCTCGTTTGAAGACGCACGCGAGGGTAAGCGGCGCTTCCTCGTAAGCAACTCTGCAGTTTTCTGGGAAAACTACGTCAACACCCACCCAGCGCAGCGCCACGTGTACGAAATAATCCGCGAGGGCGTGCCGTGCCGCCTGTACTTTGACCTAGGTAAGGTTGCTTTTTTTTTTTAGTAATGTGCACCGATGGTATGTGCTGATTGATGGACTCACTGATCTTTTGCTCTTACCGATGTTACTTTGCTTTGATAATGATGGCGATAACAAATGACAGAATTCAAGAAGAGCTGCAACCCAAACGTTGATGGCGACCAGCTCGTGACGAGACTCATCTCGCTCTTGCAGCTCCAGCTCTTTGTAAGTGTGCTTGCTGCCTTCGTTGTTTGATTCCATGGGGGGGGCGTGTGTGCATGTGTGTGTGAATAGCTAATATTTGGCTTGGCGACTTTGTTGTTTGACTGTTAGCGAAAGTATCAGATCTACGTGCCTCGCGACCAAATCGTCCATCTCGACTCCTCCACGAGCGCCAAGTTCAGCCGTCATCTGATAGTACGTTCCTGTCATTATTCATTGAGCTCTTGTGTGTGGAGACTTTGGCTCTCGTAGACTCATTAGACACTTTGCTTATCATGTGGTGGATGTGACTTTCTCTGAGTCAGTTCCATTTCCCCAACGGCGAGCTCTTCGAGGACAACATCCATGCAGGCAATGTACGCTCGTTACCCATTTATTTCTCAACATGCGCGTTCGTTCATGTATGAGAGAGATAGTGAGAGCTTCCATACTGATGTATTCTCTGTTTCTATCAAATACCAACAACTCCTACAGTTTGTCCGCGAGTTCATCCACGATCTGGTTGAGAATACGAACGAAGCAGATGACCAGGACTCCCCGTTTCTCGTCAACAGTGGTCGACAGCTACAACAACAACCACAGGACGATGACCAGCAGAGTACAAACAGCAACAACAATAACTGCGCAGACAAGCAATTGTTCATCGACACGGGTGTGTACACGCGCAACCGCATGTTCCGCGTGCTCGGCTCGTCTAAGTATCGTCGAGACGCGATCTTGCAATACATATCTCCAACCAAAGAGAGCAACCAACAACAACAACATACAAGTGGTATGGAGGACGCACAGCTCGACCGTGAGCTTTTCCTCCGAGCGCTCGTGTGTCCATGTCCGACTCGCGAAGCACTGATGACGAGCTCATACAAGACAGTGAGGCTCTTGCGATGTGATCAGGATGCACCCGCTTTGAAGCGCAGTAGCAACGGCAGACAGTCTCTCTGGGCGATGAACGCTGGCGGCGGCGGGCATCATCATCCCTCCCGGCTCTCGAGCGCGCGATCCGTCGAGTGCAGACAGTCCATGTTTCCGAAGCTCGACGCGTTCATCCTCTCCAAGGCGAGCGTCGGCGGCATCCACGGCGAAATCCGCGCCATCCAGATGCTCTTCAACGATGTTGCTGTCGTATTGCCAACTACTGCCACTCCTGTGGCACCAGATAGTGGTGACAACGTTGACATCGATTCGACAATTTCTCGGATTGATGAGCAAGATCTCAACAAGAACAACCAGGAGCAAGCACAATCCTATACCCCAATTCAAATACCAAGACGACCGTGGATGCTCATCTACCAAATGGCACGCAACCGCTGGTGCTGGAACGTGCGGCGCGCGCACAAGAGCAACAATGTCATGCTCATCGTCGACCTCGACCAGCGCGTCTTCTACCAGAAGTGCCACGACCAGGGCTGCAAGGCGATCGACTACAGGTTCGTGCTCCTTTGTTTTGTTTGTTTGCTTTATTTATTAACTTGCTAAAAACTCATTCTCTTCTCATACGTCCATTTTTCAAACTGACCCCACGCTCGCTTTGTTTTGTTTTGTTTTGTTTCGTGCTTGATTGTCTTGCCTTGTCTTGTTTTTTCGTTTCTCTTGTTCGCTCGTGCGCCACTCGGCTCTTGCCAACCGCAGATCGCCGTCGCTGCCGCTCCCTCCAGATCTCATGGACGAATAAACACACACATGCACCACACACACTGATATCACTGAAGAGCGAGAGATTGATCGTCTTTGGCGGAGGTAGACTGGCGGTCAGGCTTGCTGGACTATTAGTTGTCGAGGTAGATTGGCGGCTGGGCTGTTTGTTGGTCTTGACCGCGGCGTGACTTCGTTTCCTCCCTCCCATCTCTTGCTCGGTTTAAAAAAATAGTAATAAATACACCGAAGTCCCTCGTTCCGGCCGCGCACATATTGTTTGCTTGTTACTCGATGGTGAAGCCCGTGATGTCCATTTGCACGATCTACACAGAAAAAAACAGACAAATTAGCACCATGGTAGAGATTACAGGTATTCAAATACAAGATAGCACTGCGTACCAGCATCAGGTACTCGGCGAGGACTTCTTTCGTGTTGTAGATCGGCAAGTCGAGGCGGTTGAAGCACGTGTGCGCTTTCGGGAACAGCGACGTTTGGTTCACGCCAGCAAAAGCGATGTTGAAGCGGCGCACGCGACCATCGCTGCTGATCAAACCCTTAAAGCCCTGAGCGGGGACACGACTTGTGCCCGTGGCAAACTGCAAAAGGCGGACGCGGTCTTCGTTCTTCATTTCCTCGATGACCTCCCAGAACCAGTGGATGTTGCTCAACTCGAGCTCCGTCGGGTAGTTGTGCGTGTAAAACTTGAAATCCGTGTGCTTCTTCCAGTCCTCAACGTCGATAGATGGGACACCTGCGGACAGTAAATGCACAAAAACACAAAGGGTGAGTACCTCCTCCTTAACGGTAAGCATCATGACACGACACGACACGAACAAACAGCAACATACCACACATGAGCAGCTCCAGTTCCTGGTAGTCAAAGAGCTTGAGCAAACCCTCCGGCACGACGTCATAGAGCGCGGTCAAGAAGCTCAGCAACTGGTCCGACACGCTGCCGAGTACGTGGTACTTGAATAGCAAATCCAAATACTCCTTGCGGTTCGCACGCGTGACGTCAATGTTCGATCCTCCTTCCACGAGTTCCAAGACCTCAGGCTTGCCGTTCACGATCCGCGTGACGGTGAAGTCCAAGCACAGCGGCTCAATGTCGTCGATCTGCTTCACCATCATCGCGCTGTTGTAAATCTCGTCGTCAAGGAATTGAAGATCCGAAAAAGAGATCGGCACACCCAGAATGTGCTTCAGGAACGGCAGGGCCAGGTGCACCGTCACGAGATGCTCTTCCAAGATCGCTTTGCCCAGTAAACGTCCCGCAAACTCGTAATACGCAAGGTGGTCGTCGCGCAGCTCGTTCGAGTACGTGTTGATCCAGTAGCTCCGCTCGTCGCCGACAGTCGACACAAAGAGTCCAAACTTTGGGTCGAAAAGCTCCGAGAACAGCAGCGTGAACCACTCGCGCATGACGCCTCCGGCGTCCAGACCTGGTTCCCCGGCAAACACGACACGCCATCGCTGACGCAGCTGGTACGGCTTCATAGCGCGCACGAGATCGAACGAGTCCTGCAGCAAATTGTCACGACGCACGACGAGCTCCGCGTGACCCGACTCCCACGGAAGCCACAAACGGTGGATCTCGGTCGAGAACCAGCGGATCTTGTCGGTGAATGGCAGGTTGTGCACACCCTCGAGATTCATAATCAGCTCCGACGTGCCCGTGCCGTCCAGGATGTTGATGCGGTAGTGGAAATCCGTCGCGACCACGTCGCTCTCGTTCAGCACCAGTTTGCCGATGGAATCACGCACGCGAATGTACCCGACCGACATGTTGCTCTCGCGCTCGTCGTTGTAGCGCAGCGAGAGGCGGCCCGGGTCGCTCTCCACTGAGTCACGCTTGGAGAAAGACGACGAAGACGCGAGCTGCTCCTGACGCACCCAGCGGTGCAAACCGTCTGTCGTCGGCATGCGTTTCCACTGCTGTCTGCGGCTCGCCGCGAGCTGCAGCTTGCTCAGATTCGCGCCGCTGGCAAAGTCTGCGCCATTCCGGTACGCCTCGGCCTCGCCAATCCGCCCCATCATCTTGTTCTTGTTGCTGTAGCCGTTGCGCTTGTTCTTGCGTGCAAAGTGGCCGTCCTGGCCGCGCACCGTCTGGCACAGATCGCAGAGCTTGCGCTCCGGATGGTTGCGAAAGTGGCACACGCCACAGCGCCACAGCGCGTGCTCCATAAAACTGTTACCCAGCATACGTATACATAACAAACAAACAGACCGCATGTGAATAAAAATCCCCCTTCCCCTCGTCTACACAGCAAGCCATACACATACACGCGCGTACACACACATAGATCGAAAGAGAGAACGCACCTGTCGTTGAGCTCCTCGCGGTAGACGTCGGCGGGCTCCTGGAAGAACGCCTGCGTAGCCTGTTGCTCGCGCTCCGCGCCGATGCGGCGCACAAAGAGCACGATGAGCACGATACCCGCGACCGCGATCAGCGACCCCACGACTAGCACGATCGTCGTCGCCCCCATGCTTCGCTGTCTTCACTTCACGTCCTTCTCTGCGAATATGTAAGTGCGCTGCTCGATTCTTCTTCTTCACGCACTCTCTCTCTCTTAGTTCCGCAGCAAGAACAAGCCACTCGCAAGCTTGTTGTTGTTGGTTTGCTTGCTTGTTGGTGGCGTCCCTGTGATGAATATGCGCTGCCTGCTTGCCTGCTCGCTTGCGTTGCCTGTGTGGACTGGCCGTCTGTCTTTCTTGGGTTTTGTATGAAAAGGCTGTGCGCTTTGCTTTTTTGTTGCGTCGCTTGCTTGCCGCTTGTTTGCCCTGTGGCGGACTGACTATGCAGATGGTGTGTGCTGCTGGGACGTCACTGGCAATCTGCTGGTGGCTTTGCGTTGCTGTTGCGTTGCTGTTGCGTTGCTGGACTTGACTGAATCAAAGGGTCGACCCTCAACCCTATTCGCAAAAAATGGGACGTATATCCGTATAAAGCAGTCATTTTAACGAGAAAAAGTATGTTGCTATACAGATATATGGGTGCTGAAGGGTAAGCTACCACTGGCGCACTGCGCGCATGTCAGGTGTCCGAGCCTGCAGTAGGTCTACATCATATAGCCCCAGCACCTTGCCTTCATTCTGAACGCCTTTATGACCTGCTACTGCTGTACTCGCGAGTGTGCGTATGTGTGTGTGCAAGTGCTAACGAGTTTATCTCAGGCATGAGCCCAAATTGTGGTTGCTCAGTCATCATGTGGTGAGGGTGGCATGCTCAAGTCAAGTGGCGCCAAGTCGCTTTCTGAACCCATCCACACCCATCCATTCGTTTTTCTTCTTTTCCTTCAAAATCGCAGCCAATCGATTGAGGTGATGTCATATGAAGCCATGGCTTCCAGGATATATGTGTGATGCAGAGCCACACAAACAGCTTATTGAGCAAATGCTTTTCTTTCTTTCACTTGAAGGATCTTTTGGTTTCTATTCTTTTTTTCGTGGTGTTGTTTCACAGAGAAAGATGACCCATTGGTCATCGCGACACATTGGTCCTCGCCATTTGGTTCGAAAGCTGTTTGTTTGTTGCAACTTGCAAGTGCACTCGGACAACGCGAAACTCGCCTCGCGTCGTTGAACATATCGAACAGCACTCGGGAGATAGCGGCAATGGACCACGCCCTGCCAGAGACAGCAGCCCAAGAAGGATCTACAAGAGCGAGAGCTGGCTAGACGAGACCGACGCTCACATCTCCATGCCAATGTCTGGTACCCATTCCCATTTCCTAGTTCGCATCCATTGTTTCAACCATACTACTTGAAGCATCGTAACGTGACGGAAACGCGCTTGCCGAAACATTTCTTCATCTTTGGCAGCGCATGCTTGTGCGTCTGCTGCGTGGTGCCGCCCATGACGACGAGGTCCCCATCACCAAGCTCGAGTTCCAGACGCTGCGCGGGTTCAGCAGCCTCGCTCTTCTTATCACCAGATTGGGGTTTTGCCGTGAAGATGAACCTTCTCGTTGTCCCCAGCGAGAGCGAGAACACGGGCGAGTGCTTGAAGAGGCTGCTCTCGCTGTCCGAGTGGGGACCGATATAGTGCTCGCCGTTCGCGTACCAGTTGACGAGCACGCCGCGCAGGAAGCTCGCGTGGGTCTCGGAGTTCGTAACCATCGCTTGCATGGTTGTCACGCAGTGCTGTAGCGTTTCAGGCACTGACTGCGCCTCGAAGGTGTTCCCAGAGAAGCGGTAGCTCACTGCGTACGCCTGCTGGTAGCGGGGCGTAGGCACATCTCTGCCAAACATCTTGATGATGTCGTGGTGCTGTGGATGAAGGTCCCACACCTGATCCAGCCATTGGAAGTAGGAAACCGGTTGCAGTGGGGTTTGTTCGTTGACTATGTCGATGCTACTGCTGTTATCGTCATCGCTGGGTGCCGGAGATGAGAGTGACACCTCTGAAGATCGAGAGAGTGCACTGAAGACATGGCGGTACCAGCGCGGCACGTGGTACACCCAACTCGCTCTGTCCGAAGTGAGGTAGTGCACTTTTGCGCCCTTGAACGCTTTCTCCGTGTCGATCTCACGGGACAACGCAGCTGTGACGGCTCTCGCACGGGCTTCAACGCTCTCGAAAGCGAACGCAGCGGTAGCATCCCCAGTTGGTGGACTACTGGTGGTGGTGGTGGGGTCCGAGCCTCCGCTGCGGGCGCTTTTCGCGACTTTTGCTGCTGCTGGAGAGGAAGAAGGCGTGGCGGCGTCATCTTCTGGTGTCTTCCGCTTCTTCTTGTCGCGTGGCGTGGCCATAGCAGCTTGTCAATTGGACAGGCGGATGTGATTGATGCAGGAGAACAGTCGTGGTGCGCACTGAATGTTGGTCTCTCGCACGTCACAGATTTCTACCATATCCCCATCGTTTCTGGCTGGATTTTGGCGCGAGTTCAAACGAACAGCTCATTTTGGCGCCAACTTCGAAGAAGTAGTAGCTTGTCCGCGACTTGGAAACTCTGTGAGAACTCGGTGTCTTTCGGTTGTTTGGTATCTTGCGTCATCCAAGAATGCAACGCATCAGGATTGGTGAGTTACAGTAGCTACTTGCGGTTGAGAGTGAGTGATCCAACAATCTGAGAGACGCACCTGGCTTACAGCAGCAACAGCAACAATGGAATCGCACGAAAGAACCCGTTCCTGTAGCTGACTTGCACAACCCACTCATTCTCGAACTGCTCAAACATCCGTGCGTTCGCCTCGTATGGAAACCTTTCCAGCTGTCGCTGCTACTGCTCATGATCCATGCTTGCAGATGCAACGAGTGATCTAGTCGATTTCTGAAGACGGAGCATTCTGCCGTACCAGAGGTCCACAGCGCCCGTGACGTTCGAGTCTTCGAGGAACGCGCACATGAGTTTGTCCACAAGCTCCAGCTCCGGCGAGTAAATCCGGTGGCTCATCCTGAGCGCCTTGATTCGCGCAGTTGCAGCATGCGCGTGTTGCAGTAGTACTCGTTGTACGTGGTCGCAAAGCGGCTCCTGGGTCGCCGCGTGACGCTTGTCCACATAGGCAAATGGTCGAAACCAGCGTCATGGTAGCGGCATTGGCCGACAGCCTGGCCAGCTTCCAGCGCACCGCACGCTCTTCACTGCGGAGAGCACCAGCATGAAGACGATCATGATCATGAGCACGACGCCACCGACCGCGTTCACTTGGCTTGCGAGCGTGGGTACGAGCAGAAAGCCGTACTTTTTCGGTAGAGGTGCTCAGTTTGAGGGAGTGGACTTGAGAACTAGTCAAAAGAATAAAAGCGATAGATGGGAGGGATTTTCAGATATTCCCATCTGTTTTCCGATTGAAACACGCTTGTAATGGAGGACTTGGGCATTCAAGCCACATCTCTTACCAGACCAAATTTCAAATTCATTCGTCGAAGGAAAATATGCAGCCAACAGCAAAAGCAGAGCCCAAGTTGAAGAATCAACTTTGGACGATGTTTGCGATCACACACGCGATGGACGCAGCGAGGCCAACGGCGATGCTGCTCCAAGGAAGGCACTTCGTGAAGAGCCAGCTGTCTGCTGGATGGTGGCTGTCGTCGTGGGGAGTGAGTTTTAGGTAGCAAGCGGTTGGGACAACGAGCAGAAGTGTGATGCCAGCAATGCCTCCGGTGACGCTCAACAGAGTTGCAATATTGATGGAACTTGGGAGAGCTACGATTTGCACCAGGATCGCAAGCACGAGGAACGTGACGACGATCTGCACGCGAGTATAGCTGCTGGTACTGACGACTCCTTCATGACGGTGATCCGCCATCTTGCTCTCGAATGATGATGCTGAGGAGTGCGAGCCCGGAGGTGTCGTGCTGGTGTACTGCTGCGACCGGGTCGCTGGCTGCGCGCGGAAAAGCACTTCTTCCTGTCCGAGGTGGCGCTGCGACCTCGCTCTGCACATGAACATCGCAGCATATCGAGACGACACGACCTCGAGTGGGATGCAGAACAGCGCGCACACTGGCATGAGCAGCCAGAATGGCAGCGTACCCTGCTTAGAGCTGAAATCCTGATTCTCCACCATGTCAGTCTTTGAATCGCTGAGAAACGACACGTAGCCTCCGATACCGAAGCTGTACGCCAGGTACGCCGCCATCAGACACGCGACCAGCGATAAACGTGCGAAGCGATCAATCGAGCGGTCCTTCATCGCATAAAACACGTGAAACGTGTGGTGCTGACACGCAAACTGGGCCGCCAGGACGCCAAACGCCTGGCAGACTGTCTTTGGAACCTTCATGTAGTCTCGCTCAAAGCCCTGCGACGCTGCCGCCACGTTCTCGTCGTGGAAATACTTGGCCTTGCCGACGACGCATAGCGACGTGAGCAGCAGCAGGAACGTTGACACCACGGCAAAGTTTTGGATCTTCCGATACGAGTGCACGAAGAGACAGAACGGAATCAAGATGATAAATCCCTGTGTACGCATGCCAAATAACGAGGTATGAGTGAGTTTCGTTCCGTGTTCACAGTCATGGAGATGACAAATGGCAAATGACTGACTTACAAACAGCTCTGCAAATAATGTCCGGTTCGCGAGGATCTTGGATATCGTGATGTACTTTGTGGTTGACTCTTTCGGCCACCCGTCTGCGTCAAAGTCCAGGTGCAGTAAATGCCCCAACAACACGGGGAAATCCTGGAAGATGATTGCCAAGTATGTCAGAATGAGACCGCACGACAGCACCATTTGGATGATGCCGACTGCATGCGCTCCTCGTGTGCCAAACGCAAGCATTGCGAGTCCCTGCAGTGAGTAGATCCCGTTCGCGACGCCCAACTGAACGATGCGCACGCTGGCGAGGTAGCTCGCGAGCGAGAAGAAGAGCACCATGAAGATCGTCATAAGGAAGCCGCCCTCAAGGAACACGAACGGCAGGACGACCACCGTCGAGCCAACCAAGCCTGCGACCAACAACATCACGACTTGTAATGCAGTGCTATCGCCTGGTGCGAGCTCTTCCAGCGGCACGAACTCGCGCGGGGATGACAGCAAGTCATTATGATCATCCCGAGTATGCGCGGTACCTTTGCCGTCGTGGATGTCGTATGCAGACGCCTTCTCTGGCGCAATGTAGTCGTAGTCGCGGTTCTTCCGGTACTTGCGCACAGACTTCCCCATGGCGGCTTCAGTCGCTTGGTGAATGTCGCCCTGCGAGAAAGAGATAGAAAGCTTCAATGCGAGTAAGTGAGCGGCGGAACTACAGTTGCTCGTGGTGCCGCTTCACCAACCAGCACACGATCGGATCTTTGGAGCTGCTCGTGAAGGAGCGCGTGGGGTGCATTGATGGATAGTCAGTCACTGACGACGCTTTATCGCAAAGCGGTTGCTTCATGTATCACGCGAAGCAACCGTGCGGTGGCGAGTGCCCGTCGTCTCACGAAGAGACCGCGACGCTTCGCGTGCTTGCTGCTGATGACCTCTCGTGCTGCAGTTCTCTTGGTGAGAGAGGTCCTCGGTTCCGGCTTTGATCTTTGCGTCACCGATCAAATCGCAACGTCTCGTGTTGAAGATGACGACTCTATGCGCGTGAAATGGGATTTTCACCCGCCATCCTACTTCGTCAAATACTTCGCGTGTTCACCCAATGAGCTCCTGACCCGTGGATCCAATCCGATGTGATCATCGGTTTGATGCGACGCGAGTGTGGTCAATGGAGATGGATGCGATGATGGGCGGGAGAGACCATCATTCTGTGACACACTCAGCAAAGCAAGCTTTGACCAGCAAAACACATGGCCTGGCTCACAACTCAAAAAGCATTCAAATGAGCAGCTCCTCCGCCACCGTCCTCGACCCGCGCGTGCTCGACGCCACGCTGCAGCACATCCAGGCGATCGGTGATGACGAAGAGGCATTCTATACAGTCGACCTGCACGCGATCGCGGCCAAGTACACGCTCATCACGGACCTGCTCCCGCGCGTGCAGCCGTTCTACACGATGAAGTGCAACCCGGACGTGCGCGTGTTCGAGCTGCTCACGGGACTCGGTTGCGGCGTCGACTGCGCGAGCAAGCCCGAGATCGAGTTCGCGCTCGCACACGGCGTCGCGCCGGATCAAATCATCTATGCGAACACGATCAAGCAAAAGTCGCACCTGCAGTTCGCGAGAGCGCACAACGTACCACTCATGACGTTCGACAACGTCGACGAGCTCGTCAAGGTCACCAAGGTGTACCCGGAAGCCAAGCTCGTGCTGCGCATCCAAGTGGACGACTCCAAGTCACGCCACCAGCTTGGCGCGAAGTTTGGCGCCCCATTGTCAGAGATCCCGGAGATCCTGGAGACCGCCAAGAAGCTCCAGCTCAATGTGGTGGGCGTGTGCTTCCACGTGGGTGTCGGTGTCCTGTGCGCGTCGTCCTTTGTCGATGCGATCACGCGCTCCAAGTCCGTTTTCGACTTGGCGCAGCAGTCGGGCTTCAATTTTGAGCTTCTGAACCTTGGTGGTGGCTTCGCCGGCGACGACCTCGGCCCCGTGACGGTCCAGGACGCTGCGAAAGCCGTGAACGACGCCCTTACCGAGCATTTTCCTGAATCCTCGGGCGTGCGCATCATCTCGGAGCCGGGGCGGTACTTTGTCTCGTCCTGTGCGACGCTCAACCTCAATGTCGTTGGTCGCAAGACGGACCCGACGCTCACTGCGCGCGTAGTGTCGGAGAACGAAACCCACCAGCACGTGCCTCGCTACATGTACTTTGTAAACGATGGCGCACACGGTTCGTTCAGCGCTTCGCATCTGTTCAAGCTCTACGACCCAATCCCGATTGTGATCAACGGCGAGCCAAATCGTTTGTTGTTGTCAGGTGAGAGTGACGAGTCTGCTGTGGTGGTGCCGTCGAGCGTCTGGGGTCCAACGTGCGACGGTAAAGACTTCATCACGAAGGAAACGCTGCTGCCCGTGCTGGAGATCGGCGACTGGATCACGTTCCCGCACATGGGTGCGTACGGCTTTGCCACGGGCTCGACGTTCAACGGATTCCAGCTCCCTGGTAAAATATACCTTGAGGTTGAAGAGGACGCAAACACGCCATGAGCAATTGATTGATCTCAGAAAGCGAGACACTGTAAATAGATATCATCAATGAAATGTTACCTGTTTACGTGAGCACTTCTCCCTGATTATGAGCGGACGAATTCTACTGCAGGTCTTCTTTGTGGTTGCCTTGTTCTTGTTTCAGTTGCTAATACACGAGCTGCGCGCTCTCCAAGAGGTTGTAAAACACACCGTCACCAGACTCCACGAGTTCCTGTACCGTACCAAAATCCTCGATGCCGCCGTCCGCCATGACGAGAATCTTGTCAAACTCCAGTACTGTGTCCAGCCGATGCGCGATGCAGAGTAAAGTCGTATTCGAGTCGAGGATCTCGTACACCAGGTCCTGGACGCGGCAGTCTGTTTCCTGATCGGTAGCTGTCGTCGCTTCGTCAAGGATTACGATGCGAGAGCGAAACACCAACGCTCGCGATAAGCAGAGCAGCTGGCGCTCGCCCGTACTCCAGTTCGAGACCATCTTCATGATGCTCGCATCCAGAGACGCCTGCATTTTCAGAATCGACACCTCGATGCCGGTTTTCTTGAGAATCTCCCAGAGCGCGGCGTCCTCGACTTGACTCATTGGGTCCAGGTACTCACGCAATGACGAGTTCGAAAACACCGGGTTTGGCGGCACGTACGAGATCTTCGACCGCAGTGTCTTCAAATGCATGTGTGTGATATCAACGCCGTCTACCAAGATTGCACCGCGGAGAGGATCATTCACCCGCATCAACGCCATCGCCAACGACGATTTTCCTGCACCACTCCGCCCGACCACGCCAATTTTCTGCCCTCCTTCAATCTGGAAGCTCACATTCTTCAACGCCATAGACCCAGTCAAAGCACTGCTGTTGTGAGCACTGATGTTGCTGATGTGGTTTTGGTAATGACGATTTGTGACTGCGCCGTCATACTGAAAGTAGACGTTGCGGAATGTGATCGCGCCATGGCGTGGCCAGAAAGGGTCTGTCGGTAGCTGGTTCTGGCTGTGCGCTCCCTCCGGTTCGACGTCAATGTACTCCAGAATGCGCTCAACACACGCCAAGTCTTTCTCGAGCAGGTTCCAATTCGCAAAGCTGTTCTTCAGATCATCGCGGATGTTCAGCAGCAAGAACAGCAGCAGTCCGATCGTCGCAGGCTGGTTCGAGAACGACGGGTCGTGACCAAACGTGATCAGCGCGATCAAAAGCGAGCTCGTCAACAAAGTCTCCATGAGCAAGCAGCGAATCGCAACCCACGTCTCGAACGACCACATCGCCAGCAAAATCCGAGCCCCTTCGTCCAGTTTCTCTCCATATTGACTCGCGACTTTCAGTTTCTGCTCAGCTCCAAAGGAAGTGATGGTTGTCTTCCCACTCATCGACTCTGTGACGAAATTGAAAAGCGGGGATAATGTTTCTCGGAACATCAGGTAGATCTCGCCACTGGGCTTGTTTGACCGGATACCATCGCGCCAAAACGAGCCGAGGATACCAGTCGTGACAATCACGATCAGGATCATCATGAGCCACCAAATCCCCCAATGCAACTCCGATGACGATCCATCATCGTGCAGATTCACGTTGTTCACTTTGAGGATGTGACCACTGAGCCACGCGAGCGACGCAAACAAGGAACAGTAGGAGCTGAAGAAGCTTCGCAGCAGTGCGAAGGTTACGCTCTGAAGACTGGAATCGACAGATTTCAAGTCTCGCGCGTACCGATTCAGGATCCTCCCGACCGAGTTTGTTGAGAAGAAGCACATCGGAGCGTGCACCAGCGCCGACGTCATGCACTCGAAGAGCTTGTCCGCGGCACAGAGAGAGAACGAAAATGTGGCAAACGCAGCACAAAGAAACGCGACGCAACTCGCAGCCACGATCCACATATAGCGATCAAAGAGCACGATTGTGTGCGCAAGCGCTTCTAGGGAATCATCAGCTCTGCTTGTAGACGCGATCCAGCGACTGAAGTAGTACACGCTCATGGTCGAAAGCACTTGGGTGACGTGATGGAGAAACACCACGATGCAAAGAAGTGAGAAGCTCTGCGTGTACGCGAGATACTCCTTCAACACGTTCGCCCAACCTTTCTTGCGGTACGCGCAGGACGCATGGTTTACAAAGCTCGACGACGATATTGATGTTGATAATGGTCGTAATCGCGGCGCCGACTGGATTTGAAGAACGAATGGGTTCAGAATAATCGACTCGTTCACCCGAAGAGATCGACTTTTCTCGGCTGTTGGCACCAAAGCCGAAGTTTCTCTTCGCTTCCCCAGTATCCCTCCATGCGTAGCTGACTCGCCAAGCAGAAGCGACCGCTTGGACTGGAAAGCCTTTGGAACTGGTCGGTTTTCACTCGCTACTCGACGCGACATTCGCTGAACCGGGCGGTCATCTAGCTTTGGCTCTTGAACCACCATCTGCTTCATCAGAATCGCTCGGTCGACGTACTCACACATGATCACTTCGGGGTTGTGGGTTGTCAAAATGATCGTCTTTTGTTGTAGCAGCTGCCCCATGCACTTGAGCAAAATCTCACACTGAACGATGCTGTCAACACTATCGAGTGGCGCGTCCAGGATGTAGATGTCAGCATCAGAGTAGCATGCTCGCGCCAACGCCACTCGCGATTGCTGTCCGCCCGACATACTCACAAGTCCATGGGGGCCAATGACTGTGCGATCGCCAGCATACAGGTTCTTCAAATCTTCTAGCAGACAACAAGCTTCAAGCACGCTCCAGTATCGGACTTCGTCGAACGCTTTCCCAAACAAGATGTTGTCTCGAATGCTCATGGACTGGATCCACGGCACTTGGGAGCAAAACGCGACGCTGCCATTCAGGTATACGCCGCCCCGCTGCTTCGGAAGAAAACCGAGCAGCGATGACAGGAGGACGGACTTGCCGCAGCCAACTTTTCCGTGGATAACAACGAACTCACCTCGCTTGACTCGGAGATTGACGTACGAGAGCAGATCCTTTTCTGGTGTCGTTGGATTCGCAAAACTCGCTCCCGCTATTGCAACCGCTTCTTCGCTGGCTGCACCAAGGGAGTGAGTGTGCCCACTCGATCCACGCGTTCGCGACCTGGTACTTGAGCTGCTGGGTATGTGCGAGATCTCCAGCGCTTCGTAAATCCGATCCAGTGACACTCGCAGCTGGAAAAACACTTGAACCACTTCCACTGCAATGCCGAAAGTGTCGTTGATCGCGTGAAAAATTGCGACTGCACTGAAGGTGAATGCTGGAGACGCGAACGCAAAGTTTGGGGTGTTCACAAGCAAAACCCCCGTCGCGATCAAATTCACAGACGGCGCAATCCACGTGAGCGTGTAGCGAAGCGTTCGTACCAGGATATGGCGCTTGAGCACGAACTGCTCGGTCTTGCGAACAGCCATGACGCGCTCGAGCACAAAATCTTCCCACGTGCTCAGCTTGATCGCAACGATGTGCTTGAAGATTCGCTCGAGGATGCCAAAGCGCTGGTCCGAAATCGATAACCACTGCCGGAAGATTGACGATTCGGACCACGTCACGAGCTGGATCAGCGCATAGATAATAAACGACACGATTAAAATCCCAGTGATCACGCGACCTGCGACCCAGCGGAAGATGTAGAAGAGCCCAAAGAGCTCGAGTGGCACCATCCAGAGTCGATGGATCATGTCGAACGCGCTCCCAAAGTTCGAGATGTCGGTTGTGAACAGGTTCGCTGTGCTGGAAATCACGTACCGCTGGTAGAATCTATTCGTGTCGAGCGCGCTCTCAATCAGTAGCACATGCATCGCACCCGACACGCGTACTTTGACGAACTTCAGCAGGAAATCCGCCCACGCAAGCGAATACGAGCGCAGGAAGCGTGACCCAAGCAGCACGAGCGTCCAGAACGCGCCTTTCGAGTACACTGTAGCCATCTCATGCGTTGCCGCGGCGTTCACGATATTGTAAACTGCAATCGGCCCCACAAGCTCGCATGCGACCGCACCGAGCGAGATCACGCCGCTCCAGAAGAGCAGCTTCTTCTGGGTACGAATCGCCGCGAACAGAAGCGAGTGTGACGTCGCAAACACCTTCTTGAACTGATCGGCGCAGTACTTGCTCGTGTCTTCTTCACACAACAGCCAGAGATCGTCGAAGCGCAGCGGCCGCTGCTCGCAGAGCCGTGCGAGGGGCTCACACCAGCTGAAAAAAACGAACGACCACCACGAGCGCGGGCACGGGATCGCCGCGCTCTTGTGCTTTCGCAGCAGCCGCTTGCGCTCAGCCCCTTCGAGGTCGTCATCATCGGGGCGTTTCACATCTTTGTCGTCGTCTCTATACACGCCTTTACAGCTACCCTCTTCTTCTTCGTCTACGGCGGCGGCGAGCAGCTGGTGCTCGGGGATATCGATCACCGCCGAGCCGTACGACTTGAAGCGCATCATGGTGGTGAGCTGGGTCTGGGTCTGGCGTCCCAGATATGGCAAAACCTGAAGAAACCCAGGTTGCTGGTGTGGAGCGGACCCAGACGTGGGTGTATACTTTGACAAGGTATACATATCCAGAATTGAGGAGTGTGGAACCCTTTGTGGAGCACCATGTGGATCGGACCCACTTGCGCAGTTTTTCCTTTTTGCGATTGTGTCTGCGGCTGAACATTTCCACACTTCAAGAGAGAAAGAGCGGGCTGAAGAAGACGAGGAAGAAGGCCATGAACGACCCGTTCTTCGACGAGGTGACGAGTCCGTACGCGCGAGGCGCTTCATCTCATTTTGTGTAGATAGACAGCGATCGATCACTGACTGTTCTTGTGTATCTCCGTGCGTCTGTCTCTCTGTATGTGGATCCCAATTTGGCGTCGTTCTGTGCAGGATGACGACGGGGACTTCGATGACCTGTATGGCAATGCGCCAAACAAGAGCGCGACTAGGAAAACCGCGACGACTGTAACAGCAGCAGCGGGTCCACGTTTTACAGATACAGACATGCACGCCCGCCAGCCGCAAGCGGCACCCGTGAGCGCTCGAAGTAGTGTGGATAATGGCGCGTATAGCTATCCTGTGAGTCCAGTCTCCAGTATCCCGAGCACGACCTACTCTCGATCCGACGCTGGTGGTGGTGGCATCTCTCATGGAGGAGGTGCTACTCCAAGTGGTCGTGCTAGCGAGTCAAATAACAGGAGAGCAAGTCAGCAGACAGCAAGGCAGAAGAAACAGAACACAAAAGCGAAAAACGCTAGCAGAAGAGCAGGTGATGGCGGATCGGCGAGTGGACGAGAGCAGCAAATCAGGCGAAAAGGAAGTGAGGAATTGTTCAACGTAGACTGGGACGACGACGACGCTGTGAAAGCGTGTTTCCTTTGCTCGAGCTCATTCTCGTTGATGAAGCGCAAGCATCACTGCCGGTAGGTTGCGTTCAGCAAATGCGTTTGAGTCCTTTCTTTTTATGGTTGCTGACTTTCCTATTATACTGTGACGAATTTCTTACTTTCTAGGCACTGCGGACATGTCATGTGCTCGGACTGCTCTGTGTTTCGGTATTTTGAGATCAGCCACAAGAAGCATCGAGTCTGTACTACTTGCAATAACGAACTAGCGCGCGCGAATCGCTTGGGGGACCCCGATGCAGATGATAATCTCGATCGATCTGCTGTCACTGATGACGATGCAGAGTACGCGTATGCAACTCCGTCCAATAGCTCCCGGAAGAAGCAAAGTAAATTACGTGAGAGCCTCAAGAAGACTTTTACTCCGAAGCACGACAAGAAGAAAGAAGCCCGTCAAGTCACTGCTCCGTTTGAGAGAAAGAGTGAGGTCGACAAGAAGACAGAGAGGCCAGTCCATGCTGTACAACCCAAGGAGCGTGAAGAAGACGAACGAAAGCAGTCGAGCGATCTGTTCGACTTGACCGACGATACCTGGTTCACAGACCCTCTCATGGGCAAAAATGGCACCGCTAAAAGGAAAGATAGACACCTCAATCTTGACCACGACGAGGATGACTTCCTCCGAGAGGATACTACCCAGAACCGATACTTTTCTACTCAATCAAAGCAGCGTACTGCAGCTGAGGAATGGCAGGGCGCGATGAGCCGTCACACTATCGCTGCCAACGGTGGCGCGAGGGTTCCGTCTAGAGGTGTGCACGATTCCTTCTCGATAGACGCGTATGTATCCAGAGGTGACGACGAATATGACCAGCGGCGAGCAAGGATGGAGATGCCTCGACCAGAGGAGCAGCAGCTTGTTGTCAGGCGAGCACCGATTGTAGAGCCAAACGCAAAACAGCCGGAAAACGAGACCGACGGCCGATTCAGCCCGCATGGACGACCAACATTGAAAGAGAGTCTAAAGGACATTTTCCATGTCCACAGCAAAAAGAAGGGCAGTGCGAACCGTAAAGAAAAGAAAAAAGTCAAGCGAGAAGAGCCAAGTGAGAACAAGGGTGTGTCTCCATCGTCACCGCCTCCAGCCGACAGTACTCAAGATATGCTCGCTATTGGTCCTGCGCAACCAGCCGTGTTCACACAAGTTCGCCCAACATTTTACGAAGCAGATGTCGACGAATTGGTGGTCGATGATACTCCAGGGTATTTTGATCGTGTGAGTCGTGAAAACTTCAGATCACCAACCAGGGAGCAGCGGATACCAACCGACAGTTCCCAATGGGGAGCTGCGCCACTACCAAAATCAGTTGAGCCTCGTGCAATCGCCAGTGACCAAGAATCGTACAGTATTGTTGAACCTCCAACAGAGAGCATAGGTGGTCAAGAAGCAGGAGAGACAAACACATCAAAAGCGCCGGTGTCATCGCCAGAATCCAGTGGACACGGGTTTACAGGTGCTTTGAAGCGTCTATTCGGGATTTCTGGCTCGAAATCTCCGGCAAAGCAAGTCAATCAAGAAGCTCCCGAGCCCACAAATCAAGCGGCTGAAACTGAGAAGGATTCCAACGACTTCAGGAACGTTGATATGGGTCAGATGAGCATCTCTTTGGCAGTTGAGCGTCAGACATCTCTCCGCGAATCCAACATTTTGCAGAGAGCTGGGTCGTTTGACCGTTTTTCAATGGGGGAAAACGCTATGGTACCTTACCATGAAAGTGGTCAACAAGATCAATTTCGGTACACGATGACATCCGAGTATGCAACTCTAGGGGGCGATTTCCGGCAACCAACTTCTGGGCAGCAACGAGTTTCGACATTCTCGGGTGCAGCTTCGATTCGAGATTTGTCCCAGAAGAAAAGGCGAGACACGTTTGACGATTTGTTTGCTTCCCCAAAAAGTCAAGCGAACTCATCTTCGAATGGTGCAAGCCAACCAGCGAGAGCGTGGAATGGAATTGGGATGGAGTCACCATTTGTGGTACCTCCCACAGGAGTGGACCGTTTTGATCGTCGGAAGGATGATTTCGGAGCGTATCAAGAGCACGAAATCAAGGGGCTTACACCCAGTATCTACGCTATCGATCGCTCCAGAGCCTCTTCAATCGGTCTCGGGGAGAGCTCATTGTCTTCACAAAGAGAGAATGGTGAACCCAGTCAAGCAGCAGGAAGCTCGTGGAGCGCAATCTCCGCAGAGCCTAGCTATGGAGTAGCGACGTACGCAGTTCCGTCAAGCGTTTCAAGCGATCGGTTTGCTTCGAGTTACGCGAGAGATGATCAGGGTTATACTGCCGGTTCAAGCACGCATACCAGCATCATGGATGATATCAACCATCGCGTATCTGCCGCACCACGTTCAGCTCAACAGGCCAACTCAGTCGACGACATCTTTGCTGAATTTGAGCGACCGAACGATTACGTGTTTGATCCTATTACTGGCGGGTATGTATCGGCATCAGCTCCAAAGCGATCCCGTGAGCAACCAGCGAGACGCGATTACAGTTCGCAGTCTTCGAAGCAAGAGCCGCAATCGCAGATGTACAGCAGAGAACTCACCCTTGGACAGTATCAGCAGTATGACAGCCGACCAGCTGCTGCGGAAAGCGAAAATGAAGATGGACTTGACGATACCATCGTGGACAAAATATCTTCTCTAGAAGGCGAGCTCGCAGCACTGAAACAGCTCATTCGAAAGAGGAGGGATCATGATCAGCCAGTCAGTACGAGCAGGAAATCGCAAACTAGAACTCATCGTTCAAGCAGCAATGCAGCAGTACTGCCTTACGCTAACGAGCAAAGTTCCAGAAAGCTGAGCATCTTTGATCATGATAGCAGTGACGAAGATGTGGTTGCCCGCAAGAAGAATGGGAAGACATCTACGAAGAACAAGGGTGCTCTGGAAATTTCTCCGATTAAAGAGCCCCGAAAATTGCAGAAGAAGAGAACAAAACGTCGTGATTCCTTCGCAGATCTATTTGAGGACAATCCGATCGAAGGCTCTGCTCTTGGAGGTGGAAGAGGTTACGAGTCGCTGTTCCAGGTAGGATCAGGCAAAGAGAGTGGCAGTGATGGCGAGGATGCACCACCGCTACGACGGCGTCGAGATGGCTCGGTTAAGACTTCTGCTAAAACGAGCACAGGAAGGAAGAATGCTGAGAGAGAACCCGAGTCCGACGACGAAAAAGACTATCCGTCCTTGAAGCCACGCGATCGTGGCGCACGAGACCTGGAAGAAGAAGAAGAAGACTACCCATCTTTGAAGAATCACAGCAAAGGTTCAAGCCAGCATAAAACCGAGAAACCTGTCTTCAAAGCAGCTACGAATTCCGTCAGTCTTTCGGACGAAGAAGCGAAGCCGATTCCTCACGTGAAAGCATTGTCAAAGCCGACAGATACGAAAGAGCAACGGTCTAAAAAGTCCGCGAAATCAACTCGTGTGGAGTTTGATCCAATTGACACGCTTTTCGACTCTTCGGGCGAGCGTGATGTGACCGACTTTTTCGACTTTGGTAATGAGAAAAACGCACCAGAAGAATTGCGAGATCAGGAAGTTGAAGAAACCAAGATGGAGTATATTGAAGCTGAAGATAACAAGCATTCACAGATAACGAAGGCGAAGTCGAGCGATTTCACCCCACCTGATGATATGTCCGCGACGGAGGAAGCCAATTCGGACGAGGAATTCGCACTCAGTCTGGCAAAAGCAAAAAAGAGGAGATCCCAGCCTGAATCACACAGCGTAGCAGAAACGAAAACGGTTAGTGATGCAGTTCAAACCGAGAAAGAAGCATCCGTTTCTAGAGATGACAGTGAGATTGACTCGGATGAAGAGTTTGCACTCACGCTGAAAAAAGGGCGATCAAGTGTACTCAAGCTCGCGTCGCCAGACGTCAGACCAGTTTTCTCAGACACGGCATCGTCTGAATCAGCCGTTCAAGAAAAGAATCAGCTGATTGCTAAGGACGAACTGAACGTGGTTGATTCGGATGAAGAGTTTGCGCTGAGTCTCAAGACCAAGATGCCACGAGGAAAAAGTGTATCCTTTTTCGATCAGCCAAAAGCGGAGATCGAATCTTCTCAACCAACCCTCGAGAGTCTTGACGAGGTGTTCAAGAGCCGAGATTCTGCTGAGGAAAGCGATCTGCCTGCTGCTGCAGAGCAGTATAACCTTTTTGGCGACCATGACAGTGTGATGTCCTCGACGCCGCGTGGTGAACCAAATTTGGCTGATAAAGGAGAAGCAATCGACCAAAATATCCCGAAGTCTTCTGCATCTGAAGAGAGCGTGATCGAATCAACTCAGGATTCTACTGGTGAGCTGGGTTCGGATCCGTCCAGCAGCGAAAACGAACCGTCGTTCAAGAACCCAGTCCAAATCGCTGCACCAGAACCTGTTCAAGCTGTCGATATCCCCGCTGAGGCCATCATAGTTGCAGCCGAGGATTCTACATCACTAGCTGGTCCAGCGAGGTCTTCGACACGAAAAAGCACACATATTGCGGGCGTAGAGGACGTTTCACTGGGTATCTTCGACCAGTCGACCGATGTGTACAGCATATCTCTTGGCTCATCCGTCGTTGTTGATGATGAAAGCGAAGAGGGGTCAGACGGCGAGGACGCGTACTCTGAAACCTTCAGTTTCGAGGTGAAGCCAAAGAAACGAGCTGTTCAAACCCAAGATCATTTGACTGAAATGTTAATGCCAAAGAAAAAAGCTGCAGAAGACGATGGTGAAGCGCTCATTCTCGGAAAGTATGCCTCAGGAACAACACCAGTCCAGCAGCAACCCTCGACTGAAAGCAGCATTGACACTACTATACAAGAATCGACCGCGACGGAACAGGCTGTGTCGTCACCTCTGGACACTAATGTTCTGCCACTGGAGCCGAGCGATGGAGTCAAAGCAGAAGCCGATTGGCAGCAGATGCAGGAGCAAGAGAAAGAACGTAGAAAGAAATTGCAGCTCAAGCAACGCCAGGCGCAGCGCGACAAACTGCTCAAGAAACAAGGCGCTTCGTCGAAACAATTGAGTGCACCAAATTCTTCGAGCTCAGCTTCTAGCAGCAGCACAGGCGAAAAGAAGAAAAAGAAGAAGGATAAATCGGCCACAGACTCTTCGACACCGTCAGGGTCTCGAAAGAAATCGTCGTCGAAAAAGCACAGGCACAAGTCACGCGCTGATGGCGAGGGTGGGCAAAGTAAGGAGAACATCGACTCAAGCACCACAAGTACGCTCACAGAGCTGTAACCAAGACCAACTGCAAACAAGGGATGTTGAAAGCAACGAGGTAAGATCTTACTGCATGTATTTAAACTTAAATAAGCGGAGTACGATAAAGTGAAAGCGCAGCGCTCTGTGTGTGTTCTCAGTTTGTGCGCTTTAGCACTTTTTGATGAAGCGAGAGCAGCCAGAGCTTGTGCACTTTCGGAATGAGCTCCTCGACAGCGATGCGCTCCATCGGATTCGCCGCCCAGCCGCTCTCGAGGATCTCGGCGCAGCCCTGCGGGATGCTCGGCAGCAACGGCGGTCGCTCACCGTCTTTCACGCATGTGTACACCTCGAGATGGGTCTTGCCGTCCCACGGACTGCGGTCCGGCACCATGATCTGCCAGAGCGTGATCATCAGGCTGTACGTGTCGACCGCGGTGCCGTACCGGGCCGTCTTGCCTCCGAGGATCATCTCTGGCGCCATGTAGTCCACCGTACCTGCGATCGTCATCGTGCCATCGGTGCGCGGTCTCAACAAGTTTGCCTCACCAAAGTCGGCAAGCTTGAGCAAGTAGTCCTGTCCGAGCAGGAAATTGTCGGTCTTGATATCACGATGCAGCAGCGGCGGCGAGAAGCTGTGCAAGTATGCCACGGCCTTGCACGCGTCGAGCCACGCCTTGAGCTTGGTCGAGAGGCCCCAGAGCGAGCTGTTCTGCAGCGCGACGTCGAGACCACCGTATTCGCAGAACTCAAACACGAGCGAGATCGACGGTGGGACGACGCACAAGCCGTAGAACTTGACCACGTTCGGGTGCGAGAGCTGCACGTTCAGCGCCGTCTCACGCGAGAATCTGTGGAGCTCTTCGTCTGTGACTTGCACGGACGTGTAGATCTTGAGCGCAATATCGGTGTTTCCACGCAGCACGCCTCGCATCACGATCGACGTCGCACCCTGCGCGATAATGCCCGCGAGCTTGAGTGCCGAAAAGTCCACGACGTTCTTGCGATGCTCTTCGATCATGCGGTGCACGTCGTACACAGATGTGCGCGTGGAGAAGTTGGTGATCATGCCGCGCTCCGACAGCTGGCGCATGTACTGGCGCATCGGGTTACGTGTGCGCGCCGTGCCGTCGTCGATACCCAGCCAGTAGCGTGTGTCCGCGCGCAGCGAGAGCAAGATTGCGACGACCGAGATCGCGTACAAGCTGTTAACGACGCAGTAGCCAATTAACTCATCCTGGGTACCTCTCATGCCAGAGATGTCCATCACCTGCACGATGAGACTCGCGAGCCCACCCAACACGCCACTGATGAAGAAGAAATCGAACGTCGAGCGCGCCTTGAACACGAACTTGGCCCAGACGTAGAAGCAGAAGAGTAAGAAGTGCACGGAGATGGTGATCGCGTTGATTGCGTCGTTTCCCTGGTGATAGAGGCTCATGAAGAGTACCAGCATCACGATACACATTGCGCCAGAGTACACGATCGAGCGCACGACAGCTTCTTGCGACACGCTGCGCTGTACCATGAGCATGGGGAGAAGCTGCAGGATCCACAGGAGCGGGAGCAGCGTGACATTGCATGGGTACTGTGGGTCATCGTGAGTCGTGCCCAAAGGTACCCGATGGAAGCTCGTAATAAACAGCACCACGCCCGTGAGCGACATAAGTGCAATCATGTACCAGACCACTTCATAGCACGGCAGCATGAACGCCGACGCTGTTAACACATAAAGAGAAAGAAAGAGGTGGGTTCGTTAGTTGGTAATTAGTTAGTGATGCCACATCAAACTAGGATAACGATGTCATAATGGATCCAAGCTCCCACGCAAGACTCACTCAGATTGGCGCGCGCACTGGCCTGCGCGTTGCTTCGCAGCACGCTTTTCCTGCTGATGCTGCAGCGGATGGCGATCCAGAGCGACACGACAAGCATTACGACGTGGTTCAGTATGGGGATCGTCACTGTTGAGATCGCTGCGATGGAGGTCAGGTAGTCGTCGCCCCTCTTTGCGTACGAAAGCTGGCATCGCGGCTTCAAAATTCTGTCCGAGTTTGAGCTGAGCACCGCGGCGATCAGCACTGCGACCGGCACGGCCGCAACCGAGAGCACGAGCGTGAACAGCAGGAAGTACGAGTCCCAGTTCGTGTTGAAGCGCTTGTAGAGTGAGCGTAGCCACTCCTTGGGTGTCGTGCGCAGTCGAAACGACGCGTTGGTCTGTAGCGTGTCACTGAGCGAGTCCCCGGATGTGCTGCTGCGCAGCGCCTCATCGGTGAACGACTGGCAGGACGGGTCTCGTCCTGCACTCGGCGCCACGGACCGTGCGATCCCGCCACCCACACCAAAAGCCGCGCCGATCGAGAGCTGGTTGACCGTGATGCTGTTCTGGTTGTTGTTGATGCTGTGGAAGCTCGACAGGTTCTCGCGGATGTCGTCGATCATGATCGCGTCCTGCAGCGACGGCATGATGTTGTCTGGGTTCGTGAACACGCTGTTGTTGATGATCGGGAAGAGGTCGTGCATCGAGTCGTTGCGCACACGCCGCTGGAACGAGTTGTTGCCGTCACCGCCGCCGTCGTCATCAGGAGGAGGCACCGGCATCCGCTGCTGCTGTTGCTGTGGGTTCTGATCATAGTACACGAGCTCTCGTCCGCTTCGATCCATTGGCGACTGCCGTACGCTGCTCTCTCCCTGCTGCTGTTGCAAGCGTTGTTGTTGCTGGTACTGGAAAGGGTGGCGCTGGATCTCGGGTGTGGCGCCCGAGCCCATGCGCAGTCGTCCGCCGCCCAGTGTGGGGGCGTCGGCGATGTCGTCTGCATGCGAGTCGCGCGCCTCGAGCAGGATGAAGCTCGTATTCGGCGTCGGCGAGTTCTGCTCGTCATCGCTCAGTATCCGCTCCATAGCGCGTGTGCTGCCTGCCTCGTGTTTCTCTTGTTCGTGGTGTTAGCTGACTGATTCAGTGCGCCGCGTGCTGGTCTGCTTTTATCGAAGAAAGTTGACAGGGGCGCTGTTACTGAAACACTCGCTCGCTCTCCTGTGTCTGTGTGGTATGTTGCGTATACGCGTGTGTGCGTGGGACCGAGTGATCTGATGGATGCGGTTCTACTGTAGTAGAGCGTGTGTGCACGCGCGCGCTCTCTTTCTGCGAGGATGCGTCGGCAGGAACGAAAAGCTGATGCTGGTTGAGAGTGCCAATACTGGACTCCATTGTGATTGCAGGCAACAACAGCAACGAGCAAGCAGCTCGAAAGAGAAAAGCAAAGTGAGGAGGGCTACTATTTACAATGCAACGGTAGTTTTTTCACACAGCGACTGCATGGGAATTGGGAAAAGAGAGGGAGCACTATTGTGACTTGTGACCCAGACTCTGTCATCGCGGTTGTCAACACAGACAGACTGGCTTCCGAAAAAGAAATGGGACCGTGATCATGACAGTCACTTTGAATGCAATTGGAGAGGATATGGCCATCAATATGCAATTGTAGAGTTCATCTATCGTAAGTGCGCCTTTGTGTAAGTTCGCATCGCGCGTGGATGCGTACCTAATGACAGCAAGCCCAAGAAAGCACACAACTTCATGCTCAGCACGCGCAACCAGCAACTCATCAGGCGAACGATGGCAACCGCTTCCACGGCGCAGAGCTCCACGCGGCCTGCGCTGTTCGACGCGCACTGTCACATCCACGACCCGCGGTTTTGCGTCTCACACCAGCAGCAGCAAGTTCAGCAGTATGAGGCGCTGCGCCCCGTGATCCGTCGCGCAGTCGCTGCGAACGTGACGCATGTGGCCTCCTGCGCCTGCTTTGAAAGCGATTGGGACGCGCTCGAGACGCTTCTCGCGCACTGGGACCGCGAGTTCAATGCGAAAGCTGCAATAGAAAGCAGTGTTAGTGACCAGAATCCGAGCGGTCGTATCCAGCTCGTCCCGTCGTTTGGAGTGCATCCGTGGTGGGCACAGGAGCGACACGACGAGTACCTGGAGCTGCTCAGAGCCAAGTTGAAGCAATACCCGACCGCAAGTGTACGTTCTCATATGTGATTTGTAGCTCACGGTGCTATGGAAGCCTTATTATTAAATGTGCGCTGCTGCTCTTGTGTGTCTTGTTAGCTCGGAGAGATTGGGCTCTGCAAGTCCTCGCGAGGCCGAGCAGTCGATTTCCAAGTGCAAGATCAAGTCTTTCGTGAGCAGCTCGAGCTCGCGATCGAGCTCTCGCGCACGTGCGTGATCCACTGTGTGGGGTACTATGGGAAGCTGCTTGATATCTTGCAGGTGACTCTGAACAGCACAAAGAACAAGAAACTGCCACCTCGCATTGTGTTGCACTCGTACGCGGGCGGCGCTGACTTGGCGAAGTCATTCCTCGCTTTGGAAAAGTACGCGACGGGAACGCAACTCTACTTTTCGCTCAATGTGAAGCAGCTCACAGATGCGCGTTCGGGTAAAACAGCTGCATGCTGCGCTGCGGTCCCGCTGCGAACGCTGCTGCTGGAGACTGATGCCCCCGACCAAGTGCCGCTCGTCGCAGCGGTAAAAGAGGTCTCTAAAGAGTTCGGTTCCTTCGGTTTCTCCTTCGAGGACACACTGGCGGCATCCTATGAGCTCAATGAGCCTGCTCTCGTGAGCGTAGCGTACGCTCGCGCGGCCGAGATTCGCCAGCTCCCACTCGTCGACCTGGCGACTGCAGTTTACCAGAACTCGCTGGCTGCATTCGGGGTCAATGAAGAATGGATGATGTTGGTCAATACTGAAGCGTAGCCACAAAGCGAGCAGTAGCCACGTATTTATTCATGGTTTTCCAAGGTCGTCAGAGCTCAAGCTATATTTTATTTCTTCTTCAAATAGCAGCGTAGTCGAGGTCACTGTACAGGAGGCTCTGCTTCATCGGGTCTTCGGTATCTACACATTTTTTCACAGACAGATATAGCAAGTCAGGATCATGACGGAGTCACTCACTATACTACTCGGAATGATCAAAACCACATCATGCTGAAAGACACACCTCGGTCGTGTTTCTTCTTGGCAGCAGAAATCTGCTTCTTGAACGTGATCGCAAGAACCACGCAGATGGCGGCACCAGCAATCAGAATGAGAGCAGACTGCGTGCCAACAGATGCCGAGTCGCCTTCGCTGCTCTTGTGTCGAATGACTGGTGTAGTAGTTGTGGTAGCCGCTGAGAGTTTCGATTCGTCGGCCCCTGGCTGCTGCTGCTGCTGTTGGATATTGGAACTCGCCGCTGTCTCCAGGATCTCAGCAGTAGTATTTTCCTCTGAAGGAGGTGTATCTAAAGCGGCGACTGCGGTAGCAAACGCCGCCGCTTCTTCTTTCTGCTTTGTCTCAGTCCCAGATTGCGCTGCCAATGAAGAGCTCTGTATTACAGCACTTGATTCATTAGTACTTGGTACTTGGGGCGTTAGCGCTGTGCGGCTTTCACCTGCGCTGCGGAGCTCCTCGTGGAGGGCGTGCACTGACGACAGCGCGAAGAGCACGAGAACAGCGAAGAGTAGCCAGACGCGAGCAAACGCCATGGAGGGAGGTCGCAGAGGATCGATCAAACACACTCAAGCTCACGTGAGGCACTCAAGACAACTCGTTCGTTTCCCTGGTTCAATCCAGTTCTGGGCCATAGCTGACATTTTGGAGAAGCGGGCTTGAAGAGTCGCACATGCGAATGCGACGCTTCGCACACCTCCACAATCGTTCAGCCTTCATGATATTTTGTGGTACTCAAATGTTTTGTTCATATGATCATATGACCGGGAATAGCCTCATGGAAGTGCGCATGCATTCGAGTTGTTCTAACCACGAGTTTGAAGTAGATGGATTGACTTCCGAACGGTTGATGAGAATATCGCCTCTCGGTATTAAGAACACGACAGAACTATCTAGCAGTTAGACTTTCCGAGAGCGCTGTACTGGTTTGCTGTGATCGTGCGCATTGAAAAAACTAGCCTCGCGGGAACCATAAGACCAATAAGGAAAATTTTCAGACTCCCGCCAAATTTGAGCTCCGAAATCGTAAACTCCCGCCAAATCAAACAATCTGAAGCTCACTTTATCAAAACAAGGTATCACTCATTCTGTTTCGATCAGTACACGGTGGTATCAAGTGTCTAAAACCTGTGACGTGTGAACAAAACGACCAACATTCAGTGCACGAACAACAAGGATCAATGGAGGGCCATTTCGCGAAATCTCATGGCGGCGCCACGCGACAAGAAGAAGCGGAAGCTGCTGGATCCTGACGACCTGGCACGCAAGAGCTCCGGCGAAGAGGCAGTAGCTGCTGCCGGATCAGCATCTTCGTCAAAATCTGCAACAAGCGCGCGTCGCAGTCTGTCGGATCCCTCCGCCAGTAGCAGCTCAGATACCGGTACCCCTCATGTGTTCGCGTTTGAGAGCATCAACGCGAATGCTAGAACCGTCACAAGTGCGATCTCGAACCGCATCGACATTGAAAAGGTGTTTTGCGATGCGGAAGTGCACTTCCTCACGTCCGACAAAGCCAGCTGGGTCTACCACGCGCCGCGCTGGTATCGCCACGTCTATCAAGTCGTCAGCACGCTCCCAGCATCGGCTGAGGACCACAAGGATGGCAACAATAATGATGATGGGAGCGCTACTAACTTCATTAGAGACCTTCCGTACTCTCAGTGGTTCGACCAGATTTGGGAGTTCCACCCAGAGCAGCGAGGCACAATCAAGATGTACGGACGCGACGTGCAGACCCCACGCTACCAGCAGGCGTACGACATGTCGATTCGCTTCTCGGGGAGTACTTTTGAAGCCAAGCCACTCCCAGGAGTGCTGCAGCACTGCGTGCAAGCCATGCAAGCGATGCTCATGAATGGACACACGAGCCAGAGCTACTTGCGTGGCGCGCTACTCAATTGGTACGCGAACGGCGACCACTACATTGGTCCTCACGACGACAGCGACAAGAAGTTTTATCCCGACTCGCCCGTGTTTTCGCTCTCGCTGGGAGCTACGCGGAGGTTTGTCTTCACTGCAAAGCCGACCAAGACTTCGACATCGGTAACTGCTGGCAGTGGTGAAGCAATCAAGATTGTGGAGCGCTTGGAGCTGGAGCTCCAGGACGGAGACCTCGTGGTCATGGGCGGAACCACGCAGCGCACGCACAAGCACCAGCTGCCAAAGATGAAGAAGTGTCGTGATAAGCGCGTCTCCATCACGCTTCGGTGCTTTAAAGATCCATGAGCTTTGCAAAGCTGAAGCTAACAAATCGTCTCGGGTGCGCTGACCTTTGAGTTTATATTAGCAAACCTGTAATAGCGGAGCTTGACTCGCCTTCTCAATGAGATTCTGTTGTTGCGAACCAGTTTTGAGCCTGTGGTACCTGTGCATATTGAGATCAAGCGATCCAGTATCTTGCATGGAAAGCAGAGCGTACGCTTCGCGTGGCCAGCGTGAAAATGAACGATCCTTCGCACAATCGCGCTGTTTGGCCACACAGAGAGACCACCGCCAGCACGCAAACAGGGTGCTCGCAAAGTACATTGGTCGCGTTCTATGACAGCCGCTATTGCTTCCGCTTCCGATGAGAAGAGTGTGCGATGTGATGCGTGTGCCAATTGGGAAGTGATGTCTCGGTTGAAATATTACTACTGGGCATCTCTGACCAGTCCGTCAGTCATTCGTCGGTCAGTCCTTCATGTCTACTTCAGTTATTTTTTGGCATTGTTGAAGTGGATAAAAGATTCATGATGGGATTAATTATTTGAGCAGCTTTTATTGGCTAGTGATATTTTTCTCACCATATGATTGGAAGAAAAAGGTGCATCAGATTAAATAGCTTTTTCGTCCGGAAAAGGTCTCAAAACTTCCGTGAAACCGCTCTAATTTCATGCCTCGTTGTCTAACTGGATTGGCTATAATTTCTAATCGTCTACATTTTAGCCAATAGGGGAGCAGATTGCGACGATAATTGAAACTCTGGAAAGGCAAACAACCGTCGCATCGCATGGGTTGACAGAACAAGTGCGATCCAGAACGAGATTCCTCCTCTTTCACTCGGATATGCCGCCCTGAACAACTGCTGACACGACACTCGCATCCCATGCTAATGGCTTCCGCCGCGGTTCAGATTAGTAACAAAACAGAGCACAGCTGAAACGCAGCGCACATTCGCCATCCCCAGAAGGAAACTCGCTCCATCCAGATCCAACTTCAGATCTTGCGCGCGTCGTGATTGATTCGCATTTGGTGAACACTCCACACACACAGCAAGCTCCACACACGTCGATCTACGCGACCTCGGCATCTCTGTGTTACTGCATGGGATTGCGCGAGCCAGCTGCAACCTTCAAGTCGTTCGTGTACAGGCTTCGATATGCGCCAATGAGCGGAAGCAACGCGAACACAGTCGTGATGATGTGCGTGTGGATGTTGGCGACGAGCGTAGTGACAGCCAACGACGAACAGATCACGAGTGACCACCTTAACATGCAGAGACGAAAGCTGGCAGGCGATACGGCAGGAGGCAACTCCACTGGGACCTGTCACGACTCGACATCGTTCCTCGGCGTTGGCAACACGCGCTGCCTACACGAGAACATCGGCACAGCAGTGTTCCTGCTCGGGGTCATTGTAGTCGTCTCGATCTTCTTCGACCGCGTGATCCACTACGCTCGCCACGGCATCCACTGTCCGCAGCTGAGCAAGATCGTGAACCGGATCTTCCAGGAAGTGATGATCATGGGCTTCATCTCGATGGTGATCTTCACGCTCAACACGAGCGGCGCGATGAGGAAGATGAACTTTGCGGTCGACGCGCTCACGGCGTCCGAACAGCTCCACTTTTACGAGTTCTTCCACTACATCGTGTTCCTCACGATGATCTACTTCATCGTGATTGTGCTGCTGCTGCTCTTCATTGGAACAGTGGTGCCGAAATTGATCTGGCATAAGCATAACGCAGAGGAACACGAGAACAAATACGAAGACAGGCTCACAGCAGCATTCGGCGACCGAGACGATGACGATGGCTATCTTGATGGTACTGAAGACGACGACAGGTACTGCGCTGACAGAACAGTCGATGGGTCCGAAGATCGCTTCACTCTACGCGGCGAAATACCGTCCACGTCACGACAGCATCCAACTCGAACGTCCACTCTGCGGCGCGCGAAGTCCGGCATGGACTTGGTGCAGGGTTCGCGCGCATATAGTCTGTTGCTGGAGCGATACCAGCGCGAAGGGTGGTGCTTCCGATTCAACTTGCTCAAGCAGTGGCACTTGTGGAAGAGCTTCGAGATCTTGGCGTACAACATTTGCCAGAATCGCTCAGGTTACATTTACAAGAACCCCGAGGAGATGGAGCGGCTCTTCGGCGTCAAGCCACCGCCGCGGCGCTTGCATAATTTGCTGCGTTCAGAGCCCGTGCATGCGCCGATGACGTACGCTCGCTACCACGTACTCTGCATGCGGAACCTGCTGTTCCACATCACGGACTTGCACTTTAGTGCACTCTTCATCCTCGTGGTGATCTCCGTGCTGCCATCACTGTATCCAGTGTACGACCACTGGATCTTCATCGGTGTCGGTGGTTTGCTGCTGCTCGCGAACCTCATTATCTTCTTCAAAGTGCTCAAGATCCTGCGCGGAATCGTCGACGACCGGCTGCGCGTGATCACTTTGCGCGACATTCAAACACGCCTCGCAGATATTCACGACGACGATGACAGCGACGGCACCTCAACGCACTGCGAGCCTTATAACCGAACTGAAAGCATCATCACAATGCCCCCGAGGCGCTTGACATTGAAAACCGTGGCGATTGGCGTTCGCGCAGTCATCCGCATGCAGATGTCGGCGCTTTGTCACCGCCAGCTTCACCATCACGACGATCGCTTTTGGTTCGACAGCCCGAAACTGCTGCTACGGATGTTCCAGTTTGCGACGATCAGCCAGGCTTTTTACCTGGTTTGGCTCTCACTCGTCGCAGCACCAACCATTTTGCAGAATGACGAAGCAGTCTACCTCCTGTCGCTGATGGTACTCCTGCCGTTCGTCGCATTGTGCATCATAACGCCTATGACCATGCCGAGCCTCGTACTCGTCATGAGCCTCACTGGCATCTTCGTCGACTTGAACAGCGAACCAACCAAGCCCGGGAGTCAGGTGTCATACGAAGTCGCGAAAACGCAAATTCGACTCATGCGCCGATCCTTTCTCAAGAGCCACCACACTGACACTGATCCGACTGGAGGTGGATACCCGATGTCACCTGATTTCCGAGACAATGGCAGCAATAATCAAGACACAGTCTCATCTCCGACGAATGTGTTCTTGAGGATCTACGATTCTCCCATTGCGGCGGCGGTGCACATCAAACAATTAGGGACGGATATCGTGAGTCCGACAAATTCAGGCGCTCGCGGCTCGACAGTGGACCGTGACGAGACGATCACAAACTTGCTGTCGAAACGAAGCATCGGTAGTGGTAGCGGCAGCACCTCGATTGGGCGGAGCGGACGCGATGACAGCGGCTATGGTGGTCCACGAAGATCTTTTAACCTTGCCTCGTTCCAGGCGTCGGCCGGCCCTTCAGTGCTCACCTCGGTGTACCAAAGCCCGCGCAAACACCAGGAGAGTGGCAACAACGGCAACTGCAATTCGGCACCGGCAAACTGGAGTCAGGCTCAAGTAGAAACAGTGAGCTCAGCAAGAAAAGGCTCGGGGATATCACCACGTACAGATGATGACGCCCAGAGCAACAACGTCCCAGGAGATCCATCGCCAAGCCCCGCGTCGGAGTCTTTCAAGCGATACTGCTCCAAGTACGGCGGATACCCAGAAGCATGAGAATTTTGCCTTCGTGTCTGCCTGTTCAAAAAGTGTAGCAAAACCATAAAACAGAAATTGTCTCATGTAATCCATAGAAGCAGGCAATAGATGGCACACATACAGTACGTAAGCAAGGCGGTAAAAGTTTACTTGATGGAATACGCTTCAAATCTGGCTCAAAACGCTCCTCCTAACCTTCGCTGGCGACGAGACTCGCGGCTTGCGCAGGATTGTACCGGTAGTGTGGGCGAAGCGCTCGCTTTTCCTCCTGTTTTGATAGGAGCAGCAAGTGAATTGTGTTATTTTTCCGCTCCGTCAAACTAAAACATCAGTCACCGCAAAACAACTCGTGAGCAACACGTACCATCGATATGAGGTCGTCTTGGTAAATCAGCCCCAACTCGGCGAGCTTGCGCTGGGCCGTCGGGTCTTCTGGATTTGTCGAAATTGTCGACTCGGGACCTGCCAACGACTGCGCATACGTGCCAATTGGACCAGCAGAGGACCCAGTGGCAGCCGATGAAGATGGCGGTGGCACTAACTGCGGCTGTGCGTTCATATACGGTGGAACTTGGTGTAGAGGAGGCACTGCACCTGCTACATGAGGAGGGAATCCTGGGACAGCACCGGGTGCTGCTGCTGGTATTGCGCCAGGCGGTGCCCACGGCGGACGAACTCCAAACCTGTCCGTCATAATAAGGTTTCCAATTAGAACCACTTTGGCCAAAAACGTCAGATTACGACAGGCAACACACACACACACAAAACTCACGGTGGCTGCATGTGAGGCGCGCCAGGGATCTGCGGAGGAAATCCTGGTATCACCATGTGTGGAGGAGGAACAGCCATCGGTGGTCCGCCTGAGAATGGACGTGGTGGTGGACGAAATCCCATGTTTGGTGGCGGCATCACTCCTCGTGGTGGAGGCCGCATGCCGCCGATCATACCAGGAGGCTGAAGGTGCGGAGGCGGTGGTCCAGGTGGCGGGCGCACTGGAAAGCCTTGCGGCATCCCTCGCGGCTGGAATCCTCCCATCATCCCAGCGTTCTGCGGTGGTGGTGCATCAATTCTCGGCTTTTTATTATCTACAGCACATGCGAGGCGCAAAAGGACAACAAGAAAACAACGTCAATAAACGTCAATAAATACAGCCCTTACAGCGGAGCCATCACAGATGAACACATCACTCATTTGCACATAACAACACAACATTCAGCACAAACTCACCTGCTTGACTGGCGCTCTCTTCACCCGGAACGCCCTCCATGCCGTAGATTTCAAGGTCCACCGACTCGCGACCGGGTTTCGCGTTGGGTACGGTCGAGATCGTCTCTTTATGCACCTGCAGCACGTGAATCGCCATGCCGCCGGACGTCGAGAGTTTCTTGTGGCAAACGTGGCACTTGAAGTGGCGCGCCTTCTGATGCAGGATCAGCACTTTCTCGTCCTCAAAGTTGCGGTCACAGTAGTAGCAGTAGATGCGCTTCTTGCCGCCGTTGCCGTTGCCGCTGCCGTTGGTGCCGCCAGCACCGCCCGCGTCGCTGCCCGCCGCGCCGTCGTTGGGGCGCTTCTTCTTGCCCATGGCGCGCCGCGTCTTTCGATTCGAATTGCCTTTGGTGGCGCACTTTTCGCTGGTTTCCAACAAGGCACTTGGATGTGTAGCGTATCTAAACGTCATTTCTATTTCTAAATCTATCGGCAGTATTGCTGATGACGTCTAAAATTCGATCTTGAGGCTTAAAACTAATCCATGAAAATACGCATTATCAAAAAGGCGAGGCGTTTGCGTCTGTTTGATCTATTATAAATATCTGTTTTAGCATTAATTATTGTATGTATAATGTAATACAAAGGTATATTGTAAATTGAAGATGTCTAGATCGTGCTTGTTGCAATCCCAGGAGAACAGCTCCAAAACACTTTCGCGCTGTGTTGTTGCACAACAGTCACCTACCTTTCTCCCGATGTAGTACAGCACAAAACACACAGCGCTCAAACGTATCCACCATGCCCTCTTCATAACCCCATGAGCCACACGCCATGCAATGCAACCAGCTCTTGATACCAAATAGCTAGCTCTGGATCGCCTCGCTCCTCGTTCTCTCTCACGCTTTCATCTGGATATGAACGTTCCGCAATCAATCAACAACCAACCTCTCACAAATCCAAGATTGTTCCCCTCATCCCGCAATCCCCTGTCCCAGTCGACGTTTCTCACCGCCAGTTGCCGCTTGAGGGGGTCGTTGCGCTTCCACCTTGCTTCCCAGCCTCCACGTGTCTGTCCGCAGCCCCCCACAGAAAGCAAAAGCAAAACGGAGAGCCACGCAAACGCAGTCTTCAAAATCGGAACGCACGCGGAAGGAAGAAGCGAGCGAGCGAAGCTGAGCGTCCGTCCGTCCGTACGAAGAAGCCCCTAATCTAGACAGCAGCAGCAGCACCAACCAGCCACAACCACAGCCACAGCCACAGGAGCCCCAAGCCGTCTGTTCACCATGTTGGAGTACGACAACTCGGCGTTCTACTACTTCTCCATCTCGCTCGGCGTGCTCTACGTGGTGCCCATGACGTACCTGTCGCTGCGCCGCATCCTCTACGGCGTGTTCCTCAAGGACCGCCTGATCGACCGCCAGAACATCCGATGCGACCGCGAGCTGCGCAAGATGAAGCAGCTGCAGGCCGAGAAGACCAAGCTTTCGAACGTCTTCTCGCCGTTCTTCGTCGCGAACTTGCTCGTACTCGCTGTGCTCTGGTACGGGCTCTACCAGATGGCGATCTTGCTCAAGGATGACTCGGAGATCAAGTCATTTGACCCGTTTGCCATCTTGGGCATTGGTGCCGGTGCCTCGGAGCGCGAGATCAAGCGCGCGTACCGCAAGATGAGTCTGATCTACCACCCAGACAAGAACATTGGCGACGCGGTCGCGGACCAGAAGTTCATGCTCGTCGCCAAGGCGTATGAAGCGCTGACGGACGAAGTCGCGAAGGCCAACTACGAGAAGTTTGGCAACCCGGACGGTCGCCAGGCGCTGCAGCTGTCGATTGGCTTGCCGACGTTCCTCTTGGACCCTGCGAACCACAACATCGTGCTCTTCCTGTACCTGGTCATCCTGGTCGTCGCGATCCCATCGTGCGTCGCGCTGTGGTACTCGCACTCGAAGAAGTACGGCGACAGCATGATCATGTACGACACGTACGGATTCTACAACTTTGCCATGTCGGAGCACGCGCACCCGCGCATGCTGCCAGAGGTGCTCGCTGGTTCGGCGGAGTTCCGTGAGATCCCAAAGCGCGCGTCGGACGAGGCCGAGCTCGGTGCTCTGTTCCGCAAGTTCAAGCAGCAGGATTTGATCTCGAAGCCAAAATACAACCACCCGTCGATCGCGAAGGCGAACATTCTCATCCACGCGCATTTCATGCGTGAGAAGCTCAGTCCAACGCTCAAGGGCGACTTGAACATGATGCTGAAGAAGGCGATTCAGTTGGTCGACGGCATGTTGGAGATTTCGGTCGGCAAGTCGTGGTTGCAGACGACGTTGAACTTGATTGAGATGGAGCAGTTCCTCACACAGGCGCTGTTCTTCAAGGACGCACCATTCATGCAGTTGCCACACTTCACCGAAAACGAAGTGCGCCACATTATCACGGGCAAGAACGCCGTGCGCAGCATGCACCAGTACGTCGACATGGACCCGAAGGAGCGCAAGGGTTTGAACGATTTGACCGAAGAGCAGAAGGCGGAGGTGAACAAGGTGCTGGAGATGATGCCGAACCTTGAGCTCAACATCACGATCGCGGTCGATGACGAAGAGGAGATCGCCGAGGGCGACATCATGACGGTGACGATCCAGCTGACGCGCAAGAACGTCAAGGAGGGCGACACGTGCGACTTGGTGTACGCGCCACACTTCCCATACCCAAAGCCAGAGCGCTGGTTCTGCATCGTGGGCGACACGAAGAACAACCATTTGCACGCTTTCGGTAAAATCACATCTCAGGAGCGCACGGGCGAGTTGAAGCTGCAGCTGCAGGCGCCTCCAAAGGCTGGCACGTACCAGCTGGAGATCTTTGTCAAGTCAGACTCGTACATCGGATTGGACTTGCGCGCTCTTGCGAAGGTATGTTATGTGTTTGAATTGTGCGCTGCGCTTTGTAGATTTACGCATGGATTTGCTCATGCTGATTGTTCCTTTTCTTTGTTTGAATGCTTTAGTTCACGGTGACGCCAGCTGCCGCGCTTCCAGTGTACCAACCGCACCCAGAAGATTTGGAATTAGATAACGAACCGACGCTCTTTGAGCAGGTCATGAACGCTGCGGACTCTAGTGATAGCGAGGATGAGGAGATCGAAGAAGCAGAAACCGAGAGCAAGAAGGACCAGTAGAGATCGATGGAGAGAGTGCGTGCGTGGGACGCGAATAGCGACAGCTTGGTTGCTCGCTCGTACGCTCATTCGCAGGACGAACAGTGCCGCTGTCTGTAATAATGCTGACAGGAGGTTATTAATTGCAGCAGCAAGACCAAACAATACACGTGGAATCTAAAGTGAAGAAGGCGCCAGCAACATGCCTCACCGTGAACTGCATCTTGCTTGCTTGTGAACCATGGTTGTTCTGGCACCATCGTTCCCGCTAAAAGCAACACCCTTGACAGTGGTTGATTGACTCTGAACTTGCAGGTTTACCGATGCAAAAATGTAGCCATTTCGGTGCTTGCTGCTGCGACATGCAGATACACTGTGTGGTGAGCCGTTTGAGCTCAGTTCAGTATCGAAGGGATACCCCCTCACCAAAGATGAGGAGCTCATTTCACTGTTCCATAGCAACTCAATCTCTCTCTCCCTCAGCGTGTCACTTGCGTGCACAGATACTCCTCAAGCTAGCATGCTGCCGACATTTAACGTCGAGATTACGACTCTAACTGTATCTGTGGTAACATGAGCGAAATCTTCACACCACAGCCAGCTTATCCAGTTTCTTCTACAATGATGACGGCGCTCCTCCCACTCACAGCTCCATGCGGTATTCTTATTCCAGAGTTTGACTCAGGCAAATTGAACGCTGGAGGGCTCTTGCTGAAGTAGAGTAGAGCCGATGTCCAGTTGGGATTAAAAGAAGACCCCTTCATGGCAACTTGCAGGGAGTGGCAGCAGCATCTCACATCTCCCCCAAAGTTGTTCCGCCCTTCAGCTGCTTTCTTCAGTGGCCAATGTGGGGGCTGCACTCGACGTCAATTCTGAAATGCAACCGACTTCCTTGACTTTGGCCGTTTGCTTTGCCTCCCTCTTTTGGTGAGCTGGAGTAGTCGTACACAGCGCGACTTCAGCCAGACAGGGCTCTCCAGACGAACTCCAAGTAGATTCCTGTTTTCAAACAGACGAGCAGATCATAACGCAAGGCTCTCTCAAGGAGAAAAATGAGAGAGAGAGAGAGAGAGAATGGGGATCGGATGGGAGGGCGATTGCGTCGGATTGATAACAACACAACGGTGATCACCAGCCAGAACACATCAAAATCAGAGCACGCACTCATCCGCTGGAGTGATCCCTCCCGAGCTTTCCACATCCACACATCCACACAAATGGACAGTAGAGGAGGCGCTTAGAGACTTCGATGTCTTTCCCCACTGAGATATCGATAGCAACGCAATTTGTCCGTACAGTTCATTCGGTGTGTATGTGGCTGTAAAGCAAGAAATTGTGAGAAACTTCGGTGGCGTTGTGCAATATCAATATGACGCGGAGGTACATTCGACAACGCCAACTCTCGCTCTTCATGGATCCTCAGCACGCGCAACTTCTTTCGGGTTTGTTCATGTTAGGCAACCAGTCAGCTAGCAATCACACAAGCAAAATCCGCCAGCCAGCCAGCCAGCAGGAACTTTAGAACGTAATGCTCTGAGCCAAGCAAGCCCAAGAAAACGACGACGGCGTGACTCACAGCGAGCATTTCAAGCACTCCTTTACTGATCGGACCGGTAGTAACGTGTTGACAACCCACTTCTCTCTGTGTGCAGCAGCACACTACTGCAAGCTTCAATGTGAGAGAAAGATAGAAGGCTGCTTTTTGATTTGGGGATCATCATTGCATTGTAAAACTGTAAGTATCGGTGTGTGAGCTCATATTGTTGAAGCTGTGAGCCCACCTCACCCACCAGCTGACGAGGACTCACATACGATTCAGAGTCAACTCGAGAAGTGTTTGGCGCACGCGCGGCTTTTACATGGCGAGCGGGATCGGAATGTGCAAGTGGTCCTCCATGCGACGAGCACCAAAAGACCCCGCAGATTGACTGTGCAGCTCCAGGTACGTAACACGTGTGGAACTGTGGGACGTGGGGAATGCTGCGATAGAGTGTGGGCAGATAACCGAACTGAATATTGTTGATTCCCCACTTGGCAGCACTCGAAAGTAAATACAGCAGTGAACTAGCTAGCAGTGCCAGCGCGTGTTGTCACGACAGCGTGATCGAGCAACAGATGTGCTGGGATTCTCGTTTCGTTGGGCTCACCTCTTTATATATTATAAATAGGTTTGTAGTCTGCGTGTTGATAGGTGATTTCCTGCATCATTTTGCACAACACCCGTTATACCAGGCTCAAATATACGCATTGTATAGAGGGTGGAGCTGCACCTCGTCTGGTTGTTCGTTCGTTGTTGCGCTTGACAAGCAGCACGTTTGGCGAAACCAGCTGGCCAGTTGACGTTGTCCGGTTGCCCACGGAGGGCTGATCTTTACGGGACGTACCAGATGGCTCGCCGAGCAAAGGAGCCACCACGCTCTCGCCCTCTCTCGATGGCGCTCTTCATTCACATTCCAATTCGCTTCGCTTCGGTCATCGCCAGCAGCTCCACCTGTCGAAGCGAATACCCCTCCCTCTCTGTCTCTCTGTCCATTGTCCAGCAACCGCCACTCCCAGCGTCTACCTGTTCCTCTATAACCTATCACCAAGCGTCAACCTTCCAGAACCAGAAACTCCAGTTCAAAAGTATGGTGTCGGTGTCGAATATGTCGCTCGCGCTCATCGCCGCGTCCACGGCGCTCATCAGCGCGGTCCAGGCCAACCAGTACGCGTCGCTTGCTGATTGGAAGAAGACCAACTACTACAAGGAGGCATGTGACAAGAAGTTCCTGCCGCCGTCGAGCATCCCCAGCAGCAGCAGCGATAACAGCGCTTCCGCAAGCGGGTCTGCCAGCACCACGGGTGAGTTCTCGATGGCCGCTGGTTCCGGTGACTCGACCTTCCTTGCGGAGGAGAAGAAGCGCTTCGAGCAGGCTCTCGCGGACATTGAAGAGCTCCAGAAGTTGCACCCGCATGCCACGTTCTCACTTAACACGCCGTTTGCGCTGATGAGCCACGACGAGTTCCTCGCGTACGTTAACCGCAACAACATCAACCCAGACCTGAACCCTTCGCACCCAAGTGCTGCTGCATCTTCAAGCAGCGGTAGCAGCAACAGCTCGGTGCCAATGACTGGAGCCGGTGTCACCGGATCGTCGTCGAAGGTCAGCAGTGCCGACGGCGGTCCGATGACCGGAGCGGCGGCAGCAGGCGAGACTGTTGACTGGCAGCAGCAAGGATGCGTGACTGCCGTCAAGGACCAAGCGCAGTGCGGAGCCTGCTGGGCGTTCTCGGCCACCGCTGCCATGGAATCCGGTGTCTGCGTGGAGACCGGCGGTGCCAGCCTTCCGGTTCTCGCGGACCAGGAGCTCATCAGTTGCGATAACCAGGGTCAGAGCCAGGGCTGCGGTGGAGGCTTCGCGTCGTACACGATGGACTGGATTGCGCAGTCTCGTGCAGGCAAGATGTGCACCTTGGCGTCGTACCCATTCGCCTCGTCCGACGGCAGCGTGCCGTCGTGCAAGCTCTCGTCGTGCTCTGAGGTGGACATCGGCGTCACGGGCTTCCTGTCGATCCGCAAGGACCCTGGTGCTCTGGAAGACGCCGTGCGCTCTCGCCCAGTGTCTGTGTTCCTCTACAGTGGCTCCAAGGCGTTCCAGTACTACAGCGGCGGCATTTTGACTGGCGAGAACTGCGACAAGACTGGTGCCCACTCGGGACTCGCGGTCGGCTTTGGTGAAGAGAACGGGACGCCATACTGGCGCGTGAAGAACCAGTGGGGGACGAACTGGGGTGAGGCGGGCTACGTCCGCATCCAGCGTCGCTACGCTTCGGACGATGAAGGTGCTTGTGGCGTGGAGCTCTATGCGTCCTACCCAACGTTCAAGTCTGGAGTCACCGCGGCTCCAACTGCGGCTCCAACTGCTGCACCAACTGCTGCACCAACTGCGGCTCCAACTGCTGCACCAACTGCTGCACCAACTTCGACCCCAACTACGGCCGCTCCAACCGCGGCTCCGACGACTGCTCCAACGACTGCTCCGACGACTGCTCCAACTGTGGCCCCAACTCAGGCTCCTACCCCTGCTTCAACGACTGTGGCTCCAACTCAGGCTCCAACGAAGGCTCCCGTCCCGGCTGCCACGCCAGCGTCAACCAAGGTTTCTACCAGCGTCCCAACTCCTGCTCAAGTCCAGAGCCAGGTTGAGCTTCCAGCCAAGAAGAAAGAAAGCAGAAAGGATTGCGACTACTAAACTGGCAGTCTTTGTTTGAGGGAACTGGTATTTCACCCCATGAATGTGTTATTTGCACCACAATAGAGAGTCTTCGCAAAGTGGTGTAGGGTACATGCAGAGATGCAGACTGTAATCCTGGCTATCCTATGGTAATTGCTTTTTGCTGGAACCCTTCGCGTACAACGATAGAAGAGCGTGAAACTAAATTCCATCGTGAGAATTCGAGAGGCAACCAGCTAAACCATCTCAGAGACGAAGTCATGACAAACACGAATGGCGCGCCTTGGCACAATGCGTGCGCATTCACCTCGCTTTGTGCGGCACCGCCGTAGACGAGAAGGAGCGGACTGTGACGCTAACCCAGAATGCGATTCTAGTTGACAGCAGGACTGCAAAGAGAAGACTACCTCAGTATCAGGAATCCAAAGAGGGACGTTCTTTCGGGTGCATTGAACGGACTGAGTTGTCAGGGAAGGATGCACGCACGCAAGTAGCGAACATTGGAGCTAAGCAGTAGCGTCTCCAGAACACGTCAGAAATGAATGAATTTGCTACCCAGCGCGACCACAGCGATTTCCATCAACGAAAGCAATCGTCCGAGATTTGTTTTAATCTGCGGGATTCCCAATACAGTATCAATTATGATTGATGTTGAGTCGAAGTTGTCCAAGTCCAAAAGACCAGGCTCAACACTATCCGGCCTCGGAAGTGGGCGGTGCATCCAGTCCCGAGTTGCAACAGAGGCAGCGCTTTGATCGGTATCACCCAAGTGATCGACTGTAGTGTAATGTATTGACCAGGACAGCAGATGTTCCGGTGTGGATGGATAACTCGAACTGAATACTAGTACTAGCTCCGCCACATGACTGGCAACAGCAAGCTCCTGGGAATCACGTCAGAGTGAACCTTTCTACCCAGTATAAAAAGGTTTTTGTGCCTGTGTTTACAAAAAAACAATCTCTCGCTTTCTCACACAGTCAAGAAAAACCTATTCTTTGAGGCGATAAGTATGCAAGCTAAACAGGGTTGAACTGGATGTTCTGAATGTTGTTGCGCTGCACCACATGTGACGAAACCAGTTGGCGAAATAGACGCCACGCCGCGCCGCTGTATGGCGGGCTCAGCCAGTGCTGTGCCGTCCGGTTTGCTCGCTCACCCTCCTTCTCCTTTGATGGACTGATCTTTACGGGGCGCACCGGATGCCTCGATCCCATCCTGGCGCTTCGTGCTCGCGATGCCTTCTCCTCCTCTCCTCTCCTCTCCTCTGCAATGACGGACGGCGCTCTTCATATTCCAATTCGCTCCGCTTCCATCACCAGCAGCTCCGCACGCCGACGACAAACGCTCGCAGTGGACAACTCGGAAGCAACTTTCCTCTTCGTCGTCTTTTTGTATTAGTCAGTGTCCATTGTCCAGCAACCGCCACTCCCAGCGTCTACCTGTTCCTCTATAACCTATCACCAAGCGTCAACCTCCCAGAACCAGAAACTCCAAAAGTATGGTGTCGGTGTCGAATATGTCGCTCGCGCTCATCGCCGCGTCCACGGCGCTCATCAGCGCGGTCCAGGCCAACCAGTACGCGTCGCTTGCTGATTGGAAGAAGACCAACTACTACAAGGAGGCATGTGACAAGAAGTTCCTGCCGCCGTCGAGCATCCCCAGCAGCAGCAGCGATAACAGCGCTTCCGCAAGCGGGTCTGCCAGCACCACGGGTGAGTTCTCGATGGCCGCTGGTTCCGGTGACTCGACCTTCCTTGCGGAGGAGAAGAAGCGCTTCGAGCAGGCTCTCGCGGACATTGAAGAGCTCCAGAAGTTGCACCCGCATGCCACGTTCTCACTTAACACGCCGTTTGCGCTGATGAGCCACGACGAGTTCCTCGCGTACGTTAACCGCAACAACATCAACCCAGACCTGAACCCTTCGCACCCAAGTGCTGCTGCATCTTCAAGCAGCGGTAGCAGCAACAGCTCGGTGCCAATGACTGGAGCCGGTGTCACCGGATCGTCGTCGAAGGTCAGCAGTGCCGACGGCGGTCCGATGACCGGAGCGGCGGCAGCAGGCGAGACTGTTGACTGGCAGCAGCAAGGATGCGTGACTGCCGTCAAGGACCAAGCGCAGTGCGGAGCCTGCTGGGCGTTCTCGGCCACCGCTGCCATGGAATCCGGTGTCTGCGTGGAGACCGGCGGTGCCAGCCTTCCGGTTCTCGCGGACCAGGAGCTCATCAGTTGCGATAACCAGGGTCAGAGCCAGGGCTGCGGTGGAGGCTTCGCGTCGTACACGATGGACTGGATTGCGCAGTCTCGTGCAGGCAAGATGTGCACCTTGGCGTCGTACCCATTCGCCTCGTCCGACGGCAGCGTGCCGTCGTGCAAGCTCTCGTCGTGCTCTGAGGTGGACATCGGCGTCACGGGCTTCCTGTCGATCCGCAAGGACCCTGGTGCTCTGGAAGACGCCGTGCGCTCTCGCCCAGTGTCTGTGTTCCTCTACAGTGGCTCCAAGGCGTTCCAGTACTACAGCGGCGGCATTTTGACTGGCGAGAACTGCGACAAGACTGGTGCCCACTCGGGACTCGCGGTCGGCTTTGGTGAAGAGAACGGGACGCCATACTGGCGCGTGAAGAACCAGTGGGGGACGAACTGGGGTGAGGCGGGCTACGTCCGCATCCAGCGTCGCTACGCTTCGGACGATGAAGGTGCTTGTGGCGTGGAGCTCTATGCGTCCTACCCAACGTTCAAGTCTGGAGTCACCGCGGCTCCAACTGCGGCTCCAACTGCTGCACCAACTGTGGCTCCAACTGCGGCTCCAACTGCGGTTCCAACTGCTGCACCAACTTCGACCCCAACTACGGCCGCTCCGACGATTGCTCCAACGACTGCTCCGACGATTGCTCCAACGACTGCTCCAACGACTACTCCGACGACTGCTCCAACGACTGCTCCAACGACTACTCCAACACAGGCTCCTACCCCTGCTTCAACGACTGTGGCTCCAACTCAGGCCCCAATTCAGGCTCCAACGAAGGCTCCCGTCCCGGCTGCCACGCCAGCGTCGACCAAGGTTTCTACCAGCGTCCCAACTCCTGCTCCAACCCAGAGCCAGGTTGAACTTCCAACCCCGACTCCGACGAACGCTCAAACTACTGCCCCAGCCATTGCCGCCCCAACCCCTGTCGAAACCAACCCGTTCCTCGCACCAGTTCTGCCAGATCCGCACCAGGGCGAAGCGCCAACACCAGCTCCTACTACCATGGCTGGTGGTGACGCTGCCGCCTCTGGATCGTTCCAGGAAGGCGTCGACTTCTTGGGCAACGACATCTTCAACTCGAGTGCTTCATCGGTCAGCGAGTGCAGCACCTTGTGCAAAGCCACCGCGGGATGCAACGCATTCACGTTCACCAAGTGGAAGAATGGGTGGTGCTGGCAGAAGAGCCGCGCCGGGCTTGTGGTGCCGAGCGCGGACGCGGTCTCGGGCTCGTTCCATGACATCTCCAAGTGCACGCGCCAGAACACCCCGCAGGAGTACGGCTACGAGTACCCGGGTAACGATCTGAGCGAAGTGGCCGCCAGCAAAGCCGACGACTGCTACGCGTTCTGCAGCGACGTCGCGCAGTGCCACGCGTTCACTTGGTCGAAGAAGAACGGTGGCACCTGTGCGCTGAAGACCCGCAAGGTCCCTGCCGCCACGTACCACGCGTCAACGGACTCGGAGGAGTTCGTCTCGGCGATTGTGTACAAGTGCAAGCAGATCGAGTTCAACTCGGACTTTGAAGGTCAGGACATCAGCAACGCGCCGGCCCGCTCCCCAGAGGCGTGCTGCGCGCTCTGCCACACCGTCAAGGGCTGCGCCGGGTTCGCCTGGAACGCGTTCGAGGCTGGCACGTGCTGGTTCAAGTCGGGAACTGCGAACAAGGTCACCAAGGGCAGTGTCGTCGTCGCCAGCATTTAGACTTCCAGGCAACATCAAGCTAGTGAATATAATACATAAACAAAGAGAAATATAAAATAGTGCACATTACCATTTCATCACACCAAGTTGCAATCAATCAATCCGTTTCGCGTGACTCCTGATTGCCACTCACTTTCACGTGCAAATCCTTACCACCAGTTTAGCTCCTGACGCGATGGAAATCGAGCACCAGAAGTACGACAACCTGCCGTCAATGTGGACGTTCCAGCACCTTTTTCGTTGTGGTGTCGGGGTTGCGGAACTGCGTCACCACGAAGAAACCAGCAGCGGTATTCGTTTGCAGTTGGTGTCTAACCATCGGAAACAGCTTGTGCTAGCCTGGAGAGCGGAATGGAATGAAGCCGTCTGGCTGGCTGGAAAGCGAACTGGTCTCTGCCTTCGCAGTCCGTACTTCTCGCTTCCCAGCGAAACTTTCTTGTTGTGTTGCCTCAAATGAGATCGCGTTCGCACTTGAGCAGGAGAGCCCTCGTGACCCCATGCTCTTCATGAGCTCTCTCTTGCCTTCTCTTTCGCAAGTTGCCAGTTTGGGGTTCAAGAGTCGCGACTTCTTTCAGGTCACGCACTGTTGCCTCGGCGATCTGAATCGGCTCGAGTGGGATCAGCTTGAGGGCCACGCATGTCTTTGGTGTGCATCTGACCACCGCGAACACCTGGAGAGCCATCGTGAACTCGAGCCGAAGCGAGTCGTCGTCACCTCCATCCAATAGCAACCGTCGCATCCAAAGCCCAGTCAGCCTTTGATCTGAAGTTGTGGTAGTACTGTACTCTGCTCGTGTTATCTGACTGAATGTCGCTTGAGTGTGGTGAAGTCACATTTCGAAGCTTTTTGCAACTTATGAAAGTATTGCTCCTCAATGCTCGATCAGGAACACAGTCGAAGAAGGCCGAAGGAGGTTGCCACGCCATGGACGAGACGAAGAAACGCGCGTCCGGCTGCGAAGCAACGCGTACGCCGCTCAAGAAATCGAAGCCAACAGCAGCGGTGGGAGTACCAGGAGCCACAGGCTCTGCGTTCACGTGGCAGAGCGTCCAAGCCAGCGCTCAACGAGTGACGCTGAATGTGATTGCAACCGCACAATTGATCTCAGCTCCATCGTCTACGTCACCTGCACCAGCACTACCAGCAGAGATCACGCAGTCTCTGTTTAGAAACGCACGCGTGATATTCCTCACGAGCGACGAGAAGAGCTGGGTGTACCACATCCCGAAATGGTACCGCAAAGTGTTTGAACACACTCGTCAATCAACTCCCAGCCTCAACAACGCAGACACAAGCAGCAGCAGCAGTAACAACAACATGGTCACCAGTCTACCGCACAACGCTGCTTCTGCAGCGTACTCTAATTGGCTTTGTTGCGTCTGGGAGCTCCACCCAAAGCATCACGACGCCATCAAGATGTTCGGTAGAGACGTGCTCATGCCGCGCTTCCAGCAAGTGTACGGCGGCGACGGCTACCGGTTCTCGGGCAAGTCGTTCGCGGCGCAGCCAATCCCTTCCGAGCTCGCGCATTGCATAGAGACCATGCAGAGCATGGTGGTAGAAAATACAGAAGATCCAGGTAGCTCAGCACCGTATCTGAACGGAGCGCTAGTCAACTGGTACGCGAATGGGAAGCACTACATGGGGCCGCATACGGACAACGAGAAGGAGCTAGTCGTACGCTCGCCCGTGCTCTCACTCTCGCTCGGCGCCACGCGCAGGTTCGTGTTCACTGCAAACCCGAACCTGTCTTCACTGGCGCCATACGTCACATGCACAGAGCGCTTGGGGTTGGAACTTGGTGACGGCGACCTGGTGATTATGGGCGGAACAACTCAGAAGACCCATAAGCACGCGCTGCCCAAGATGCAGAAATGTTTGGACAAGCGCGTGAACGTCACACTCCGGTGCTTCAAGAAGAAGAGGTAATGAGAAGGCTAGCCCATAAGTGTAATAAAATGGTTGGGGGCTTTATTAGTTGGTCGCGATATTAAAGAGAATACAATTACAAAATATGCAGGCAGCAGCATATCATCACAGTCACCTTTTACCGTGCGAGTCCCAGGCGAGCGCTCTCGCGCGACTTCTTAATCGACCGCGAGTGGAACTTGAACATCACGTCCGTGAACGCCGACGCCATGGGGCCAAAGTTGCGCGAGTTCGCCAGGCACCACGATATGCGCTGCCAGCGCGTGATCACGACCGCCAGGTTCCCCTTCAGCGGCGCGAACGAGTGATTCTTCTTGTCACCATCGGCATCACTCAGAATGTGGTCGTAGACCATAAACTCCTTCATGCTCTCTTTTGCTTCTTTTGAGTGCTGGAACTGGTCCCAGATCTCGGTCGCGTCCGTGCCCACGACGTCACCAATGACGTGGTACCCGCCCGGGTGCGAGTGGATGAACGACGTGACGTCGTACACTTGGTTCTCGATCGCGACGCACAGCTTCTTGCCTTCCTGAAGCCCAAACAAGCGTGCGAGCTCGACCGCGCGAGACAAGTGGTGCTGGAAGTAGAACTGACGCCAGCTGTCGATCGGGAACACCACCTGGAACCGTTCACCGCTCTCCTTGAAATCACGGAGGAACACCAGTTTCCAGAGCTCGTCGGCGTCGTCACCCACTATTGCGTTCCACTGCTTGCTCACGATCGGGCACTGTGAGAGGTCCTGTGGACTCAGGAACAGCAGTAACTCATGCAACACTTCCTGCGGTAGCTTCTCAAAGCCGCTCGAGTTGTCGTGACTGCGAACTGCAAGCGTGTCAAACGAGGTATTCTTCATAGCGGCGTCCTGCTTGCGCTTCTGGTTACGCACGCGCTTCTCGGTCAGTAACAGCTCGCGCACGATTTCGTCTTGCTCTTCGTCGTCTTCACCCTGCTTCGCCGCCTCTTTCGTCTTGTGGCGCATGAGTCCAAAGAGCCCCATGCACGCCATAATGACCGTGTACTCGGACGAGCCAAACTGGATCGCGCCATTGCTACTGCCACTGTTACTACCTCCACCTCCGCCACTGCTACCAGATGCACCGTGGTCGGTCTTCATCGTCAGCTGGCCGCCGCCATTCGTCACGAACTGATACAAGACGCACGAGAGCGCCGAGAGGATGAGGAACTGCGCCAGGCGGTTGCCTTTTGTCACGGTCGGCGGCACTTTCGCGGCTTTGCCCGATGGTGCGTGGTGGGAAGGGGAAGAAGGAGAGCGTCTGCTGTGAGGTGACGAAGGCGACGGAGGCGGAGGGAGCGACGAGGAAGGTGCTGTCGCTGGGTCTGCTGTCTCGCCGCGCGCGGGCCGCCTGCTCACGAGCGCGCTCATGTTGAACTGCTGGAAATGAGCGCTGCTTTCTTTCGTTTTCTGCTTTGGAGATGTCTCAAAAAGCCAAAAGCTGCTGAGAGTGTGGGTGTCTGATTAATTTAGGACGTTGAAGGACACCAAAACCGAGACTTGGGCGTAATCAGGGATTATTCCAGGACAATGCCCTCGTTTTGTGATTACGGCATTTGTTTTCGCCAGTGTTTTGTGAAAAGTGGAACAAAGCTCGGCTCTTTCTTATTTAGGACCTTGTTTCACTGAAGGATGTCGGTTTGGCACCAACTCAAATTGAAAGGCTGGAATAATTTAGCTGTCGCTTAAGGCAAGTCCTAATATGAACTGGGCTCAGTTCAAACTCATGCAACTGCTGATGATTCACGCTTGATCATTCACAACAAACTCTTTTTCATTTTTCCGGTCACTGACTGGCACCACTGTCTCTCACCGACTCACTTTGGCTCTCTCGTCTTTCAAACTGAGCTACAAACTGAACGTTTTGAAGTGATCTCAGCAATAGCGAACTCAAAACCTAGAAATCACTCACTGCTCAAAGGCATGTGGAATGCACAACAAATCCGTCCAAAGGAGGTTTGACACACAAGAAACAGGTAACAGGAGTATGTCCTAAAACGCCTGAAATCACTCCATTTTAGTGGGTTTCACAAGAAACTAAGTCCTGATCAGGATTTATTGCACAAGTTTTATTTGACAAATGCATTAGGTAGGAAATAGAACTATTTCAGGACATGGAGAGGTCAGTCAAGCATCATAGCACGAACTTGTCGCTCAAAACTGCTCACCAAACTCAATCCAACTCAGTTCCTACCTGCTCCCCAAACAAACTCAAGCAAAGGGAGCGCGTCAGGCTGCATTGAACGGAATTGATTGAACTGACAGTCCACAAACTGACAGATGCGTTTGTCTTTTGACACGACGAGCTATTGAAAGCAACTCGAACTGGTGCTCAATGCAAAGGATGTCGTGCCGTGTTCATCACAATACTCTTGTTCAACAACACAGAGGCCAGTCAAGGACAACGAGATTCACATTATGAGTCACAAAGCGGACAAATCAGCCGAGGGCATCACTTCCATCTGATAGTTTCCCACCTCACTCGATCGCCTGGATCGGGTATTTCTCGCCTTGCCACTCAAACTCTCCAATAATCAAAGCTCCTCCTGACTTGCTCGACTCGCCATCATCGCCATCGCCATCGCCATCGCTGCTTCTTTCAGTGTCATGGCTTGAATCGACTTCAATCGGCTCATTGAGGACGCTGATGCTCCTGCCGAACTCCACTGCGAGCTGCGACTTGATCAGCGCAATGTCCGCTCCTCCTGTCCCTGGCGCGGCGTATTTGGTCTTGATATCGTGATACAACCGACCCGTGGACAGTGAGATCTTGAGTCGATCCGGCTGGAACGGTACCGTGAGCTCACCACCGCCGTACGCCAACACCCAGTCTTTCCTGCCACTGGAGGTCTCTTTCTGATAGAAATCCTCAAACACGAAAGGTCGGTCCGCGCACTTGATAAAGTTCATCTCCTTGCCGCACGGCGAGCGGTATGGGTACTCTAGGAATAGCAGCGACTGGTCTTTCTGTGGCGCATCTCCAGCTGATCCATGGGATGACGACGACAGTGTCGGTGGGTCGTTTGGGCGGATCTGCGAGAAGAAAAATCTCAAAAACTTGGCGCTCTTCAATGACGTTGCGATGTTCTTCGGTCGCGTGTTCTCGAGAAAGAGGCGCCCCTATAGCATCACCCACAAGTATTAGCACAATAAGTGCGAATATTCATAGGCGAGGTCATGCAACACGGTGGCTCTGATGCGATCATTGATGTAACAGCCACATATTCTTCGTTTAGACTGGATCGTTCGTTACCTGCAGATCGATGTAGTAGAAATACCTCCGCTCCTGGCCGTGGACGTCGTAGAATTCTTCACTAACGTCATGCAACACATGCACAACATACAAACCAACGTCCAGCAATGTGTCCATAGTGTTGTAATAAAGAATGAAAAAGAAGCAAACGCATCGCACCTCTTGATATCGCGGAGCTGCTTCAGCTCCAGATACTTGTCCTCGTCCGCCACGACAGAGTGCGAGAAGCGCGTTTGCTGCGTCTGCGGCGCTCCTCCACACTGCACGACTGCTGCTGCTGCGGCGGCGCTCGGTCGCGCCCTCCAGAGCGGCCTCGCTCGCCCACGAGTGCGCGCGAGCAGCACACTTGCTGTATAGATCATGGTGGTTTGTTTGACTGGAAATATATATCTTCAAGGTTGTGCGTCAAGGGTGAATAAGGAGCATCATTACACCATATTTTTTTACTCCAAACCAAAAACAATGCTTCCAGGAAGTATGCAATTGAATGGGTACTAAATATCCTTAACGAGGATTTTATGAGTCATTCTTCCTACTAAAAGTGATATTCAGGAACCGGTATTTACATTTCAAATTGCTTACGTAAATAGTAACAGGTAGTGCAAAATAATGGTGAAAATGGAGAGAAAACCATTTTCAAAAATGGTCCACAAACGCAACAATGAGGGGCATGGCGTCCCGCTAGTAAATGTGTATAACAACGTGCCATCTTTCTCGCGGAAACTAGTTTCTGAAAAAGACGCGAAAAGGAGGCACGCTTTTTACAAATGCTCATACAAATGCCGAGTGATTTTGTGATTAACAACGCGCCTCTTTTACCCTTAAGGAGGGGATGTTATGATAGTTTCGAAATTGTCAGGAAGAGTATAGCAGTTATTATGCGACATTTATGAAAATAGCAATTGCTTTTGAATGAAATCCTCCAGATGATGAAAATACACGAAATGATATAATACTCCAAAATGTTTTTCCTGGTTTGCTACGACTGATGGCAAATACTTGTGGGCAATGATGAACAGCTTCTTGAACTCGTCACGATGCTCCGCTTTTGACTTGATTTTGTGTGCCGATGTCTGCAGTGGTACTGAGATCAACCTCTTTTGCTGCATTTCCATTCTGCACGGGAGACGTAATGCGCGCTGTGTATGGAGATTTGTATGCGGTCGCCAGAACACCTCTCTCTCATCACGGCTGCATGTCTACAGCGCATGCGCTT
>JALBZD010000145.1:0-55958 GCA_038050675.1 Globisporangium cylindrosporum | reverse complement strand
TGTACTGTTCATACCAAGCGGAAAGCGGCAAGATGCACTACATCTTCGTCTTGGACTGCTCGGGATCCATGTCGGGACGTCCATGGCAACAGCTGGTGGTGGTATACAAAGAGTTTATCTATAATCGTGTTGGTAATGGCGCGGTGTCTGATCTGGTGTCGGTGGTGACGTTCAGCCACACGGCGCAGATCATATATGAAGCGCGAGATATCTCGGTGATGCTCCAGGCTCACATCAACTATCGAGGAGGCGGGACCACTTTGCGGGGCTCCGCGCAGCAAGTAACGTGGTTTCGAGGAACCAGTTTGAGCAATACAAGCCGGTGCTTGTGTTCTTCTCCGATGGCCAACCGACCCGAAGCTTGGCGATGAACTGGCGGCGCATATCCGGCAAATCTTTGCGAAGTACGATCTCAAGGCGTTCGTGGTTGGCTACGGCTTGATCAATTTGCCCATTCTCAAGCGCGTCGCTGACAAGTTGGGCGGCTTGTATCACAATGTGCTCGTGGGCACGGAGCTCAAGTCGACTTTCCAGACGATCTCGGCGTCGCTGGGCACGCGCGCGGGACTGGCGTTGACGAAGCCGCTGCACGAGTGCATGTGCTCGACCTGCCAGCACGACTTGGCAGCGGACGACATCGAGAAACTGCAACCGTGTGGCCACGCGCTCCACGCATCGTACAAGAAACTATTGGAGCCCGCGCAGCAACAAGTGGCGTGTCCAATGTGCCGCAGCTCCGTCCAGTCGTGAAGATGCTACGAGTGCATTCAGTGGCGAAGGTGATATGATGTGATGTGGAGGCGCTGCACCCATCGAGCGACTCCTGTTTTCTAAGTCTTTTTCAAGTCGTCGTGTGCGTATTCCGAGTCATTGTTCACAGAGCTCTATGTGATCGTCAACATTTTGTTTTTCCAAGTTACTGGCTGCGGTGGCGAACGCTCATTCCTGGATTACTAGTAATGCCGACGAACGCGTGCAGTGGAGTGCGTTTGCGTTTGTTTGTGACGCTGGCTTTCTCGGTTTGTTTGGGAGTCTACCAGCCTTGTATGACGCAGGAGCCCAAACACTGGAAAAAAAGTGTCGCAACGTCGCACTTCAAGAGCGCTTCCCACACATTTGCTTCCATTATCAGAAATGGAACCAGTCGACGAATGGTCGACGCTACATTTTGCAAATGGATGGATGGATGGATGGATATTTAGTGAGAGGCTAGTTCAGTTGGTACAATACCAAGGCTGTAAAGAACTGCAACGAGTCGAGAATGCGGACGGCTGCAGACCAGAACCAGTGTGTGTGTGTGTTTGTGTGCACGTGTGGTGTGCTACTGGTGGATGAATGAGTCGAGTTCTGTGTGCAAATATGGTCGGTCAGTGAGATTCGTTCGTTCGTTCGTGTGCATTTCTGCACGATCCCCCAGTGCGAACGAAGCCAGCCGCCTTCCATTCATTTCCATTCACGAGCCAAGACAAGAGCGCACGCAGTCATCCGTCGATCGCGTCGCATTTGATTCATTTGGGAGAGTGGCACTATCTATTCCTTCATGGACCAGAGGTGCCCGTCAACAGAACAGGACACCCAGCCAGCTAGTGATTCCAATCGAATCCGACCAGACGCTCGTTCCTTCGCTCTTTCTCGCGCGCGCGTCCGCTGATTGTTGTTGTCTGCGTGTGAGAAAAGAGGAGAGGAAGTCCACTCATCATCGCTTCCACACCTCACGTGGATAGCACAAGAAGATCTTGAGGGCGGATGGATGATGATACGAGAAGATCGATTGAGTGAGTGTCTGAGTGGGTGGGTGATCTGAGTCCATACGCGTCCCACGACTGCAAGAGCACGGCCGACGGACGGCCGCACATGCACGCAACGCAGTCAGTCGAATTTCAAACGATATGCAAAGGCACGACGCTGTGATAGCTGGCGCGCAAAGAAAAGGAACGAACGGCCCTGCCACGTCAGAGAGAGCCGACCTTGGTGGCTTCCTCCTTCCTCTCTTCCTTCCTGCGCTTCATGGCTCACTGGCCAGCATGCGCATCCATCAAACGTTCAAATTCGCTCGCTCATGAGGAACGGGTTCAAGGAGAGGGAGTGCTCGACGGATAGAGAGATCATGAGTGAGAATGGGAAGGACGGAACAGAGAGAAGTTGGTGTTGGCGTTGTATATTATACGATGATAGCACTTAAATAGGGAGCGCGCTGCTCCTGGAACGAACTCGTACTTGGATTTTCTCTCTCTCTCTCTCTTCTTGCTTCCCAACACTCAGAACTAATGATACAAACCATATCAAAAAAAAGTAAAAAAAGGCAAGCCGGAGGACACGATGAAGGATACGGAGGATGGAGGGATGGCTGACTTGACTGGCAGACCACATCGAGACCGAACTGGACAGGGTCGATCAGTTCAGGATGGACGCGATCGACGAGTACCGCGGCGTGCTCAGCTCCGGCAGCGACGGCGATGTGGGCGAACCCGCGGACGAAGAGAACGAGCTCGACGCTGAGCGCGCGCTGTTGTTGCTGCTGTTGGACGAGTTCTTGACCTGGGCCAGCGACAGCAGCGTCTCGACCACGTTCGGAGGCACCACCGCCGCCGCCTTCGACTCTAATGGCTGTTCTGGGGCTGGAGCGGATGAACCAGACGCTAAGGACGACGAAGACTCGGTGGCCGACACCTCCTCGCCCGCCGGAGGCTGCTCGGCGTTCTTGTTGTCAATGTGCACGGCACAGAAGCCGCCCTTCTTGGCGCGCGCAGAGCACCACGACAGGCTGCAGCGGCGGCCACCGCCATGGGAGTAGCACAGCCCGCCGCTCTCCGAAGAGCTCTTGCAACCGTTGATGCGGCAGCGACGACCGCCGCCGTGGCGCTTGCACAGGTCGCGGCTCACCGCGCCGTTGTTGCAGCCGTCCATGCGGCAGCGGCGGCCGCCGCCGTGCGAGTAGCAGAAGCCGCGGCTGCGCGAGCTGTTCTTGCACATTGGGAAGTCGCACTTCTTGGGAAAGCAGTTGCGCTTCGACAGCTTGTTCTCGTCCAGATCGTCGTCGTCCTCGCCGTCTTCACCGAGAGCTGGGGCGACGTACACCTCGTCGACCTCCTCGTGGCGGCGCTTCTTTGGAAGCAGGTCCAGCAGACCATTGGAGCTGGAGCTAGAGCTAGAGCTGGACGACTTCTTCTGCTGCTTGAGGCGGCGCTCGGCAACTGGCGCTGGGGTCTGCTGGACTGGCACTTGGAGCTGGTGCTGGCTCTTCATGACCATCGGACCGACGACCACCGGCGCTGGAGGATACGCCATCTTGTCGCTCTTAGACAGGATCGAGCGCAGTGGGGGGAACGCCGACTGGGACTGCTGGGACTGGGACGGGACCTGCACCTGCCACTTCTCGTGCGCCGAGATGACCGAGCCGAGCGCGCGCTGGGTCGGCGCCTTCACCATAAACTCGGGGCCGCGCGCGTAGCCGTACTGGTCGGCCGCTGGGTACCCGTTGTTGTTGCTGTTGCTATTGCTACTACTGCTGCTGAGTGGGCGACCGTAGGCGTCGTAGCCGCCGTGGTAAGCTGGGGACGCCGATGCCGACACGTACGGACCGCTGTGGCTGGCGTACGGGTGGCTGCTGGAGGACGAGGCCGAGGCGCCGTTGCTGCCGCTGTTGTACATCATGGGGGAAGCCGCCGACATGGACGGCAGCAGCGGCAGGTGGGGTGTGTGGTCGCCGCCCAGAGCGCCGGACGAGCGCGCGGCGAGGACGGCGGGTGTTACATGGCGCTGGTTGGTGGGCGGTGCCTGGTCGTGCAGCAGGAAGATCCACGTGCGCTCCTCGTGCTCGAGCTGTTCCTGCTGTTTGGTGCGCATGTTGTTGGTTTAGCTGAGCTGTCTGACCTGTTCTGAGAATGCCTGGAGATGGCAAAGTACTGATTTAACGACGTTGGCTGCGGACGGGGTCGTGCGGACGGGGTCGAGTTCTGGGACGGAAGTGCGGATTTGCGGATGCGGACGAACGCGTCTGCTTCTCGACGTTTCCCTGTCGCTTGGTGTCTTTCAATCAATCGTCCGTGACGCTGGCTCTGGGGTTCTGCCGCTTTTGGGGGAGAAAACTAACTGGCCACGGAGCGAGTGATTCGGGAAATGACAGTCCAGAAAAAGAAAGAAAGCAAAGTCGAAACGCGAAGAGAGCGAGACACGCAAGCGAGCGAGTGAGTTGAGGCCGAGCCGAGCAAGACCCAGAACGAACGTCGTGAGTGGGTGGGTGGGAGCTGTTTGAAGCGAGCAGACGGGAGTGGAGAGGGACGGACGGACGAGAGAACGGGCGAGTGGGTTGGACTGCGGACTGCGGACTGCGGACGCGGCTGGCCGCAGCCAGGGGGTTAATGAGTGTTTGCGAGCTGGGCTTCTCAAATCAAAATCTCAAGATCAAAAAGATGCATGCTGGAGGAGACGCACCCCAGGCGAGAGGAGACGGAGATGGGCACCACCACGGTTTTCGGAAAGAAAGAAAGAAAGCCAACAAGAGAGTGTGAACGACGATGGCGATCAAGTGAACCGTGCAAAACAAGCAAACAACAACAGCCAACATACATGCTGAGCAACAAACGTGCAAGAACAACCAAATTAAAGCTTGCTCTGTTTGTTCTCCCAGCATACAAAATGCTGTTGGTGTGTTTTCCCAAACAAACAAACAAGCAAGCAAACGCACGCAAAACCATCTGGGAGGAATTACAGAAAGAAATCAAAAAGATTGAAGCGATTTCGTTTGTTCTTTTTCGTCGTTCATTTTGCAGAGGTGGGTTGATTTTTGATTCCCGTCCGGAGTAGATCAGCAGCCGCGACGAGCATACAAAAAGCAAGTGGAAAGGCAGCAGGCGCAAAAGGGCTCCTGCAATTCATTTACATCTTTCAGATCTCCTGTCGGTAGACGCAGTCCCCATGTTGCAATTCGTTTGCTTAGTGTTGGAAATTCGTTCCCACACAACAACAAAACCGCAAAAAGAAAAAGAAAACGCAAATCCAAAGAGATAAAACTGGGCGAAACGGACGACGGTTTTCGACAGCTGATTGACGGACGAATCCATCAGCCAAGAAAACAAATAAAACTGGTTGGCAGCTACATTTGTTTTTGCACAGGGTATCTGTGTGAATATGGGCGACGAGATGTTATTATAGGGGTTATATTGGCCGGTTAATCTGGATCGACGGTTGGGCTTTTTGTGCTGGTCATTTTTATCGACAATTGTCGCTTCGTTTGCTTTGTGGATTGGCCACACATTTCGCGTGTAAGGCGACGCGAAGCAGTCTGCCGTTGCAAAACACGACGGCGGGTCCAGCCTGCAAACCGATACAAGCCCTGATCATCCAAGAAAAATCGAAGGCGGATCCGGCGACGGGTTTCCGAAACTGGCACCGTCAATACGCAATCCCGATCTCCTGTTTTGTCCACCGCCGATGTTTCGACTGATTCGTTCAGTATGTATCTCAGTTAGTCAGCGGCTAGGGGACAGGACTAAAACGACACAATTTCTCCCTACGGTACTGCAGGCAAACTGTACTGTTGTTCAGTATTGAATTTTATACACTCGCCAAAGAATACGCGTCACACCCGTACCGTATCATCGGCGACGCCGTGGCGATCTTCCACTGAACCGATTTCACTGGACTCAAAGAGAGGCCTCTATTCAGAGCTGCTGTGATCTAAAATTCGCAACAGCCAATTTTTGCTTCTTTCAGCGATCAGGTGGCGAGGGTGTGGAGATCAAAAGCGATCAAACAAGTGGGGAATATTCGACTCACTTCCAGACTTTTCAGACCAGACCGATGTGGTGACTATCATGCAGCTCGAAGGAGTTTGCTTGAGCAAGCTCTGTAGTATTTCGCAAACGTGGTGTTTTGTTTGTAAAGCTCAGGTGAACAGTATGTCCTCGCATTGTTGAACGTCCGTGGCTTTTTCCTAACATTTACAAAAACTGCGCATGTTGCACGAATGTGATCCCTCCTTGTGGCTTGTCTCTGATTGATGTGTCTGCACCGCCGTCAGCCAGCTATCTGCTGCACCTAGAAACCAAGTGGCGCGTGCGTGCGTTCTTTGTGGTGCCCTCGCGCTGCTTTCGCGTAAGAAGCAAGCAAACCCCAACAAGCGACTGACGCAAAACCCATGTGCACGATGAATCAATCCCTTCCATTCGTCCCGCCATCATTCTTATCCAGGCACACGGGTCTTGACTTGTCCGAAGCAAGAATCACAACAAATATCATGAAGAGCCACGATCAGAAGATGGTGGTCGCGTCTGCTGACTGTTGTTACGTATTTCCGATGCAAAAGTTCAGTTTTTTGTGTTGGCTCGCAAAGTGGGATGATGTTGCAGCAAGCGGGTCTATCTCGGCAACTCGGCCGATCGTCGCCGTTTTCGGTTCAGCGTACGAGACAGCGGATGAGCGACGCAACTGAACCGAAAAGGCACAAGTGAATCCGCTGCCACCACCTGAGAGCCTTCTTCTGTTTCATTTGTTCGCAACAATAACATCGGCGCTCGACGCGCTCAGCTCTCTCTCTCTCTCTCTCTCTTGAGTGTGTTCTGTTGCTCAGGAGAAAATGATGGTGGCGGTGGTTGTGCACAATGTGTGATATCGAGTTCAACCGACCCCCAGCAAGAAAACACACGTTTGACAAACAACACACAACAAGCCGCCAACCAGCTGGCGATGACAAGCCGCAGATGACAAAAGCCACACATGACACACTTGCAAATCGCACGCGCAACCTTCAACAAGCGCAAATTGACAAGCAAGCAACCCTGAGAACCCCTTACGTGTTGTTTTGGTTGTTTTGGTTGTTTACGGCCGAGATACCTTTTCGGATAGGGCTCTCCAAGCAGGATGGACTTCAACGACAAAGGTAAAATCGCAACAAGTCGAGATTTTTCATATGCATGGGGCGCAATCCTTTTACGGGTTCCGATGCTCTTGTTTACAAGAGGCTCCAGCATGTGTGTGCAGGACAAATCGATTTGTAATGGAGCCTGTGTTGTTGTTATTGTTGTTGCTGTGCAGAGAGGAGGGGGGTTGTGCACAAAAGGGTGCTCGGAAGAACAAGTGTTTACTGTTGCAAATGCGGCAAATGCGATCAGAATGAACACACGGGCCGCAAAAGTGGACACGATTGCGGCTTGCGACTTGACACAGTAAGCGCAGGAGTGTGTGCGTGTTTGCTGGTCGGTCGACCGGCCGGTCGTCGTGTTCGTGGTCTGTTGCGTCGCTCGCATCCATCTCCTCAAGATTCAAGCTTCACCCGATAAATCTCTCCTCTGTAGAAATAATAGTCTCTATGAAACGGGTTGCTGCTTTAATAAACATGCAGAATATCCAACAACATCCAAGTATCTACCTCTTTACCTGAAACTAGAGGCAGAATCGCCTCTCCATCCCGGCTTGCCTATGTGCGCCGTCAACCTTCGCATGCGTTCCTCCGCTTGCTTCCGTCTGCACATTTCTAGTCAGCTCGCACTCTTTTGTGCTGCGTCCGCAGTGCAAAGTGCACACATCAAGTTGCCCCGCCTGGCTGCTTTTACGGGTTGCTGCTGCCGTCGCATGCAAACAAGTGGATAAGAAACGAGCAGCCCCACACAACCAACCAACCACTTGCTTGGGCGTCCACAAACAAAGTGTAGCCACGCAAGTCCGTTTGCAGTTTGCTGTTGTGTGTGTGGCATCATCCATCTTCAAGCTGCAGACGACGCGTGCTCTCGCTCTCATCCGTCTGCAGAGGGGAATCCAAATGCTCGCTCCGTCGCTTCTGAATTTGTCGCCGACATCGTTTGGTGGTGGCGTCACGTGTCAGATGCGTGCATGCCATGCTGCGGATTTTCGGAAGCGGGAGTGCAAATTTTCAAGACACGAAGGAAGGAAAGAGGAGTTGGGCTCACAATGCGGATTCACTTTCGCTTTGAAAGTGAACATGCGCACATGTTCTATTTCTTTTTTCGAGTGTCTTTGTGTTTATGATACAAGTCCTGCGAAATGTAGACGCTACTCGCCAAGCGCTGACTTGCTGAAGAGTGCAGCCAGCGACCTTGCGCTGGCAACAGACAGGTTTGGCTGGCGGTTCACAAACCAACCTTGGCTGTTGGTGTTGTGCTCGCTTGTCGACCTTCCAACTTGTGGTGCACAACAACTTTTGATGAGTCCTCTCGCTATCAAACAAGCAAACAAACAAGAAAACAGAAACCACACAGCACAGAGCAACAGCTTTTGTGTATTGCTTTGTTTGGATCTCGTTTCATTTGAAGCGCATCGTGAGACCTCGCAGGTCTCACAGTGGGTGTTGAATGGTTGCTGGCTCGGAGGAGGAGGCGATCTTGAGCCGGTCAGGTGAGCAAGAGCAAGATATGAATCAAGGCAAGGATCTCGAGACAGTTCATCCACCCACCAGGCTCGTCGTGAGGGGAGCTCCTCCAGCTTTCTTCTTCATGCACCAGAAACTCCACCTCATTGCACAAACATGATGGACTTCATGCAACACTTTGCGGTTTGGTCCATCTGAGTTTCTCTTTTTACAACCCCCTTTATTGCGTATCGAGCCTTTATACGCAGTATGAAGTACCATAAATAAAGAGTAATGTATCAATGGAAAAACTATTTGATTACCTTTTTATATTGACTTCGATCAAGTGAGCCCAAATTCTGCTGTCTGCCACAACAAATCCACCGCCATGCTCCAAAGCTCGCCGAACCAAGAGAAGTGGGAGCTCATGGAGATCTTTTGCCAAGTTTCTGGGTGGGGTTCACATGTCACAAGCTCTCCACAATTTGCAAACCAAGGCCGGCCAGACACGTTGCCTCCGGGCGCGTTTTGGATCCCGCTCCGGCAAAAATGAACAAAGAGAGCGGGATCTCAGGACTCTCACTCGCGAGGTCCTCCTGTGCATCAGGCTCTTGCCCACGCACCGCTGGATGAGTGTGGGAAGGAAGGAAGGAACTGTCTGCGGCTCCAAATCTCCCGAGGCTCTTTATCACTTTTGCTCTCTCTGCTCGTGTGGTGATTGCAACACTGATCGGCGGCTGACTGGCGGGGCAGCGCCCTGTTTTGTAAATCATGATACGTAGTAGTGAATCAGCGAGCCTTTGGACATTTCATTTCGGCACCTCGTATCCATCCGAATCCGTATCTCTGGGCTGAGTGACTGACTGACTGGTGGTGATCGCACTCATCGTCACGGCTGCTCACGATTTGCACAGGACGAATGGATTCGTCCGCGGGATCGATCAAATCAGCCAATTTCATTGTATTGGACAGACTTGTAGCCGAGGAGCTCCGTGGAGTGTAACGCACTGACCACCAGCGAGCGAGTGCCATTATTGCTGAGCTCCATTGCTACATGCCAATTCTGTTTGAACAAAGCCAGCCAGCGAAGCCAAAACAAAACGTCTGAAGGGATCAGTTGAAGCTGAACCTCTTGCTCGTTTCGGGTGATCACTGGCGGAGACTGCAATCACTGCTGCTCGTTTATGTGCCCCACACCAATCAATCGACTGACTGAACCAGAGAGCGAGCGACTGAACCACTACTGAGTACCGTAACTGGCTCTGCTTTGTACACTCTTTTGTGCACCGGCGCAGACAAGAAGCGCATCGATGGCTCGTTTCTGCTCGCAGTGTCCCCTATGTATAGCCTCTATTGAAATATGCTGCCTGCCGGTGCTTCGGCTTCGCGTTTTTGGCTCGGACTCACTATGAGTGTTTGTCTCTCAAATTTCCAACGGCAACTAACAGCAGCATGAGCTGAGCATGAGCATGAGTGTGTGCATTGTGTTTGCGCAATTGCAGTGCGAGCTCTCTCTCTCTTTCGGAACACTTTGGTTCCATTCTTGAGAACACGTTTTGATCCATCTCATCACCAATAGAGAAGACTGGATCCTCACTCGCCCCTCCCTCTTCAGGATTCACTGTCTTTTCATTCATAAACAATCACCCTGATGATGGAAACGGCGATGACGCCTGCGGACGAACTGATGTTTGGAGGGAGCCTCTGACCTCCGACTGGAGATCTGTTCTGAGAGGGATGAGGAACACCGGATGTGTCCTCGCGAGGGTGGAATGTGGTCAGCGCGGCACTGGCCACAGTTCCACTCCAGTTCGATCGCCATAAATCACTCACTCATCGGCCTGTCAACTCATCCAAGCAAGCACTCACTCATATCCGGGCTCTGGTCTTTGAATAGGTCTAAAACCGTAATTTAGTTATGCTATACATTACATATATGTAACTTTAGAACAAAAATGGTTATTTATACGCTAAACTAAAATTATTGTACTGTTTGTGTAGATCATGCAAAACTAGATGCTATATAGACTATTCCCATCAAATCGCTCTCACAGCGGTTTCCTCTTAGTAGAAAATTTCGAAAGCGTGGGCGTTGGATAATGGAGCTCGTTCTTTTCCACACGAAAATCGAGCTGAGTCTCTACATTTAGAGAAAGGATCTTTTCAAAATGAGAAAAAAAAGTGGCTGTCCGTTTGTGTGCTTTTTTGTATGGGTTCTGTCTGTATGGACAGCTAAACCAGAGAGTTTGGACAGCTCGCCCAGATTTTCGCGACCGGCAAATACGCAGAACCCAGCTCAGTCGCCTGCGAGAGCTCTTGTCTCTGGAGAGAGGCTCGACCAACCACACGCGAGAGCGAGAAAGAGCGCCGCGCAGCATCCCCCACTGCTGCCATCACCAGCACCGCCAGCAGCGCCACCGCGCGAACTCCATTCGCGTGAGCGTCTTTTCCCTCCTGTGGGGCGCTCGCAGTGCTTGAGAAAGGAAGCAAATCGCCAAATAAGTCTGAGAAAGGTGGCGAGTGAGTGAGGAGTAAGTGAGGAGTGAGTGTGCGCGCGACCAACAACACGAGCGCACTAGCCATCACACTTTCACTTGCGACGAAGGAGAGATCAGAGAGGGGCAGGCAATAGCGAGTGACACGCACACAAGCACGACGGCGCACCTTAATCTGAACGCGAGTAGTGCGGCGCCGGCGACGACGACGACACTGACGTTTCACACTCTGGACGAAGTGAGTCTCGCGAACGCCACGATGAACCGAAGCGTACGGCCCGAGAACGTCGAGTTCACTGTCAAGGTGCGCACTATGTACCACGCCGTTGTACATGTAGCGAGAGAGAAGGAGAAGCGTCTCTTGATGGAAGATCCTCTCATCGCGGGGACGTTGACAATGGTTGGTTTGCTGATAATTGCTGCTCTTGTGACTGTGTGTGTGTGTGAATACAGGCAGCAGAGGACCTGATCTTGACGGGGAAAGAGCGCTCAATTGTGCGCGTGCCGGCGAACAACATGTACTCGTGTTTGATGCAGAAGACCCAGCGTTTCTCGTCGCTCTTCCGCCACTACAGCAAGCACCACGGCTTGCCCCGCGAATCGCTCGATTTCTTCTTCACGGTTCGTCGACATTTGGCCATGTGGAGTTGCTGAAAACCTTGGCTCTCACGTGCTGTTGCTGTTTGTGGTGTCTTTGTGCAGAACCGCTTGGACCCAGAGGATTCGCCAGAGTCTGTTCATCTGCAAAAGGTGTGACGAAAGTCGCTTTGGGATGCTCATGTTGTTGAAACTTGTGGCTGACAAAGACTGTTCTGCTCTGCTGTGTTTTGTCGAGTAGAATGACATCATCCTCGTGCGACGACGCGCTGTCCCTGTGACGATCTCGACGCCAACCCACAGCGACGAATCCTACTTTGCCACAATGAAGCAGCTGTTCCTGGTGAGTGTGTCTTTGCGGTGTCCTCGCTGTGGCAATTGGACGCCTGCTGACTTTTGTGTGTTGCTTCTTTTAGAGTGGAGACGGAAGCGACATCACGCTCGAAGTTGGACCGGAAAAGGAAATCATCCGCGCTCACCGCTTGATTCTCACGACGAGGTGCGAGATCTTCTACGCAATGTTCCGACCCGGCGCCATGCGCGAAAGCGAAGCTGGCGTGGTGCGCATCGAGGACCACAGTCCCGACATGGTGTCGAAGATGCTGGAGTTCATCTACACCAACCGAGTTGCCGATATCAACAAGCTGAGCTCGAACGTAAGTGTTGCTGTGTGCTTCAGCGAATACTGCTTTGATGCAAACTGAACTGACCTCGTGGATGTTATTTCGTGTTGCAGCAATTGATCGACCTCTTGACGCTGTCGGAGCAGTACCTTCTGCTGCCGCTGAAGCACCTTTGCGAAGTCGCCGCCCAAGATGTGCTCTCGATCAGCAATGTTGGTCGCTTTCTTTGTGCTGCTGAGAAGTTCAATGCTGCGTTTTTGAAAGAGTATTGCATCAGCTTCTTCGTTGACCACATGCAGGAGATCATTGAAGACGAGAATTTCCGAGACGAGATCGAGAGCTGTCCGTCGATTGCGCTGACAATACTCCGCGCCTCAGCTCGCACCATCGGATCGTCGCCGGAGCCTACTTCCAAGCGCAGAAGGCTGAACATGCCGTTTGACGAACCCGATTTCTGAAGATGCAACTCTGATGTCGACGCCTGCTTTCCTGATAGTATTTATATTCCTGTGTGTGTTTAGCCCTGTTGTGATTTGACACTGATTGCAATTGATTGCAGGCGGATTCAGCAAACCTTATCCTTTCGTTGTGCCAGTCAGCAGTAGTGCAGAAAGAACGTCATGTGGCTTTCAGCCCATGTAACTCAATATCATGTCATCCTTTTCGAGAATACCTGCGTTTGATTGCGTTCTACCCTTCGTGGCTTTCGAATGGGAAGCTTCCAAACTCCTCATTCCACTCGCGATAGAACTCTAGGTCCTTCACCGCCACGCTTGACCGAACCTGTTCAAACGAAGAAAGGAAATGGCGTGATGATTAGTGCAGACTTGCAAACTTGTTCGGTAGTTCATGACAAAAGCACTCACTCCTCGCAGCGCTGAAGTGAAATCATCGAGATTGATGGGTCGGACAGCATCAGCGTCCATCGTACGGATATCTTCGCAAGTTCGAATCGGCCCCATCGCAGCCTCAGTGCACAGCGCACGGACGTCAGCACCGGAGTAACCTGACATGCATACAGTACATTGTTGCTCTCGTCAGTGGGAGTTGGTTCTTGCAGCACGACTTGATCAGCGCTCAATGAATGCATTTCGTACCTTTGGTGGATTCAGCGACGAAAGTCTTGTTCTCGTCTGTAAGATCATGTCGGTTGTTTCGAAGAAGGCGGTTGATCATGTCCGATCTTGCTTCAAGCGAAGGCAACGGGATGTAAAGACGCTTCACAAATCGTCGGCGTGCTGCTTCGTCAAGCTCTTGTGGTCGGTTCGTGGCACCTACCAAAATCAATCATTTACGGTGAGCAGCGTGCTGTATCGAGACGTATTCTCCAATGTCACAGCGCATACGCACCGACAACGAGGATCACATCCTTCGCTTTTGTGCCAGCGCCGTCCAGCTGAACGAGAAACTCTGTTTTCATTCTTCTGCTTGCTTCGTTTTCTTCGGAGCTGCAATACCGTACAAATATATCGTTAGCGTACGCACACTCGTCAGGAAAGTCAAAATTGATGCGCACACTCGCCTTCGCTGTGTTAAAAGCGAGTCGATCTCGTCAATGAAAATAACGGATGGCTACAAAAGCGGAAACGAGAAATCTGTGAGTCATCATCAAAGAAAGCTCTCGGTTGACGCATCTCACCTGTTTGACAGCAGCAACGGCGAATAGCGTTCGAACTAGCTTCTCTCCTTCACCGATCTGCATCATAACTAAAATGAGTTCGTAGCTATACAAGGAAAACACACAAAGGTTGCACGTCATCCACGTACCCATTTGCTTGTCAGCGAACTTGCAGAGATACTGAAGAAAGTTGCGCCGGATTGGTTAGCGATGGCTTTTCCGATCAACGTTTTGCCCGTTCCTGGTGGCCCGAACAAAAGTAGACCTGACAAACACGCACCCACAGTCATTCCACTGTTGCATCAACAGCAGAGGAAAGGAAAGGGCTTTGAACAAACTCACCTTTCGGAAGGGCTCGCAGTCCTGTGAAGATGTCTGGGCGAGCCATGGGCCAAATTACTAGCTCATTCACGCATTTCTTCGCAAATCGAAGTCCAGCTGTGCATCGAGAAGGTACAATCAAAAAGTGTTCAACAAAATTCTAACAACTCCACAGAGCAATCAATCACATCCCGTTTGTCTTACCAATATCATCAAACGTGATTGGGTCGCCGTTGTCAACGATCTCCATCTCGATCTTCGCGATGAGCTCTGGGTCGCAGCTTTTAAGCCGAGGGTCGATGTCTTCATCTGGCTCAGCAGGTGACGCTTGTTTGCTGCTATTCGAGCACGTCATGAACAACAATGAGTGCATTTGACGAGGAAAGCAGAATCACGCGCAAATACGTACTTCGCCCCGGAGTTACGCTGCTTCTTATCGTCACCACCCCCGCCACCAGTAGGTAGCACGAATGGCTTGTTCACACCTGAAGTATTGGAATCGTCTCCATTATTTTGCTTCGCACCAAACAAGAGGTTTTGATTGATTGGGTGGTAATTGCCTGGTCCAGGAGCCCTTCCGTTAGACCCTCCTCTTCCGCGCGAACTGCTTCCATAGCCGTCGTCGTCGTATCCATCATCTTTGGCCTTGCCAGTCAAGCGATCGTGCTTGAAACAAAGAGAGAGAGAGAGAGAGAGAAGCGACACCGTAAGAAAAAAGTTGCATTCGACTCTCATCACCATAAACATTTCAAAATGTCTTCGTACCTGCAGCTTTTCACTTGCGGTCGAGAACGGATTTCTGCTCGGCTGATTCCCTCGTACAGTCCCATATACATGTGGCGGTTCATCATCGCTGGGTGGGTCCGGTCTCTTCCGCAAGAAATCGCCAAGAGCAGGTTGCTGTTGCTTTGGAGAAAACAAATTACTGTTCGCTGATGAAGTCAGTGCCCGAGACTGTTGGTGTTGGTGCTGGAAACCATTTGGATCCCGCATTGCTACATTCGCTGCCCTGAGGCGGAAGTCCTGAGTGGTATTGAGCTGCTGGATACTGCTGTCTCTCTGCGCGTTGACGTGTGTTTGGGCATCATCTATGGTCGAGATGGAAGGCTGCAGCGGCACTTCAGTCTACACAACATTTATAAAACCATGCAGATTTCAGTTCACTGATGTACCTATGAATGCAAAAGTTCATAGCTCATCGCGTACAGCTCCGACGCTTACCTTGTCCTGAAATAAACCCGGATATCGCTGCTGAACCATTTCAAGCGACACGCTCTTTGCGCTCGCATCATGCTGCCAGCGCGTTCGGCATTCGGCGCGCCACTGTCTTCGCCGACCAGAGATCCGTTCCTCTTTCTCCTTCTTATCTTGCTGTCGGAGTTGCACTGCAGCACGCACATCACACAATAAAACAGCCACACATACCCGGCCGGAGAGAGAGAGCGGTCAGAATCGCTCGCAGCAACTTAGTGAGTAGCCAAGTCAGTTGTGCCAAAGCCACGTACACAGCTGCTCCAAGTGCAGTCGTTTGAGCGCTTCAAGCCCCGCGCGGTCACTCTCGGGAACTTGAGCGCTTTGCAGATGGCGCAGGATCTCATTGTGTGTGTCGGCACTCTGCGGGTCGCCGTGCGCCTTCAGCAGCTCGTACTGCCGCGTCGCCATCGCTCCACTTCTTCCGCTTTTTCCGCTTTCCTTTTGATGATGATTTAGAAATTTGGCGCGCATATTTATTGAGTTATTGAGTTATTGTTGGAATATTTTTAGCGAAAGTATAATCAAAGTGGTAAATCTCGGATGAAATGTGGCACATTATCTCAGTGACTTTTTGCAAAATGAAGCTGGCAAATGAGGCGTCAGTCTGTCTGTCTGTGCTCGCACGATCTCTTCATGACGGACTCTCGCTTTCTCTATGATCGAGTTGAGGAACGCAGCGTGCGAGTGGAAGTGCCCTCTGCTTGCTTGGCTGCAGCGGTCGCAGCCACTAAACCGGCAACTGCACGTTGAGCTGCTTTTCGTCGGCGGCGAGGGTCCGCAGTGACTTCCAAAACGACTTCCGCATCGTCTTCGTCGTCGTCCTGCTCCTCTTTTTGAGCCTCTTTCCCCTTCTTCCCGCCACTGCCTTTGGATTTTCCTTTCTGAGAGGGATTTGCATCAGTTTTCCCATTCTTATGTTGCGGAGCATGCTCTTTTTTGGGTTTCTTGGTCGCTGGAGAGGCAGTCGGCGTGCTGCTGCTCGCATCGAGCGAGGTCTGATTCATCCAAATTATAGCAGAGATGGTCAGTCTTCAATTGCTCTCACAGATATTTCAACAAGTGCATTGCAGCTGCAGTAGGAATGCACACACAACACACCTTCTTTGAGCTCTTTGGTCCCCAATTGTACGGATCCGTCGAGCCCAATTTCCCGCCCAGCTTTGTAAACTGCTTGGCAAAGAAGTCATAGTCCGGCTTATCTTCAAACCCGGTCACTCGAATCTTCTTGAGCATGAGTTTCCATTCCGCAGGAAGTTTGCTGCACAGCTGGTCGACGGTTGTCGCTTTCTTCACTTCCGCACCCTCCGCGTCGCTCGACGCTTTTTGCCACGGCAGGCTGCCCAGCTGCAAGTAGACGAGCACATTCAGAAGCGCTTCAATGTCATCTCGTCTGCTAGGAGCTACAAAAAGAAGAAGAAGAGAGTGCACACACCAATCGCTCTACACGTCAATATCGCGACAATGAGATGCGATGAGAATGCTGACTGGAGTACTTACTGACGCCGACATGGCAGTTCAGACTCAAAAACGTGGGGGTTCCGACAATGTTGCCCACTTTATGGTCCTTATGCTTGCCTGTGGCCATCACGTAGCGGTCTGAAATCCCGAAATCTAAGCAATAAACCTGCTCGAGGAGAACGTTGACATATGTGAGAAGAAAACCCAGCTATATCACATGGCAACAAAGCACACGTACTTTGCTCTCCTTGTCGGCGTCCACCATGAAGTTCTCAGGCTTGACGTCCACATAGATGATGTTGTTCACGTGCATGTGCTGGAGCGTGTCGAGGATCTCGACTCCCAAGCGCGCTGCAGTCACTGAAGGGATCGGCCCTTCCTCTTGAAGCACAGTTTCGAGCGTGCGTCCAAGGCGCTCAAGCACCAGAAAACGATAGCCCTGTCACCAGTAGCAACAATAGCAACAGCCACATCACATTCTCTGTCGTCATTACTTGCCCGCATACACACATGCGAGCGTGCATCTAAACGAGTTTAGCATATCTCTTTACCTTGTCTTCGCCGTAGGCACCATCGGGGAGCCTGGGCACGCGCGCGTGGTCGCGCAGACTCGACTGGTAGACCAGGTACTCGGCGTAGAGCGCGTCGGCGTTGCGCTCCGCGGGCGTTTTCTTGCGCTTCTTGTTCTTCGCTTTCGCCGCCGAGATCTCCGGGATCGGGGACATCTTCATCACGAAGCGCACGCCTTTCCCAGCGCTCACGGGCTTCATTGGCTCCACTGCAAGCAAACAAAACCAAAAAACAGCAAAAAACAGCAGCAGCATAGATAGACGCAAGCAATCAACAACAAGCAGTCAGTCATCTCCATGTCGACGTACACATGTACAAGTTCACTGAATGCCACCGAGTGCGCGGGACTCGTCCTGCAGTGCGACAACGCACCTGCATACACATCACTGCAGGCGCCAGCGCCGAGCTTCTTGCCGAGCTTCCAGTTCTTGAGTATCAGCCCCTCCATGCCGCGCTCTTCGTTTCCTTTCCTGTCCTCTTTTTGGTTTGTGATAAGATTGTTGAGGCCTATTCCTGTCAAACAGCAGCAACAAATGTGCGTTTTGAGGCGTTTCTGTGAAAGATACCCCAAAATTGTGACCACTTGAAGCCACGAACGAAGAATTTACTAGTTTCTATTGGTTAAAAAGTAAAAATTGGAGAATGATAGCCAGGGACTGGCTAAAAATGATATACCCACGCACGTTGAAATGTGAGAATCACAAAACGCGAAAGTGGAAATAATGGAAAAGTACGGAGTATTTTGAAGTGATGATGCTCCTTACTTCCCGACTTTCACAGGCACAATTGAGAGACGATCACATGCAAAAGCAAAGCGCGAGCTCGCTCCACCAAACGACTCCATAGACATCTTTGGTGGTGCATTTGCCAAGTTAGAGACGCGCAACGGTCACGTTACTGCGCACATACTCCGAGCTGTTGGCACACACACACAGCCATCAATTGGAGCAAATCAAATGCGTCAGTGTGAAAACAACCGACCAACTTGGGAATGAGAAAAAGAAAATAGACGTACTTGATGTCCGCGAGACGCGCAGTGCCCGCGAAGAGCATGGCGTGCTTGAGCTCGTCGTTCAGGATGCGGAGCACACTCAGCACGCCCTCCTCACCGCTGTGCGAGAGTCCCCACAGCACAGGGCGACCGATGAACACCGCACGTGCACCCAGCGCCAGCGCCTATTTCACAAGCGGATAGATAGAACAGTGAGGACCACGGTCATCAGACACATGACGACAAAACACACACACGAAGACGAACCTTGAACACGTCGGTTCCGCGACGCACGCCTCCGTCCATGTACACTTCGGCGCGGCCCTTGACCGCCTCAATGATCTCAGGCAACGCTTCAATAGTCGACGACACGCCGTCGAGCTGACGCGCGCCGTGGTTCGATACGAGGATTGCCTCGCAGCCCATCTCGACTGCGAGCTTGGCATCTTCACCTGTGAGCACGCCCTTGACGACGACGGGGAGCTTTGTGATGCTCTTGAGCCATTTCACGTCCTCCCAGTTGAGCGTCAGGTCGAACAAGTTGCCCACGTACTGTGCGAGTCCCGAGTCCTTCAGGCTCTTGACGCCGTGTGCGTGCTCACCGCCGACGTGCGCAAAGTTCGCGAGTTCCAAGTGCTTTGGCAGGGAGAAGTGATTGCGCACGTCCGGCTCGCGATGACCTAGCATCGGTGTGTCGACCGTGAGCACGATTGCCTTGTAGCCAGCCTTCTCGGCGCGCAACACGAGGTCGCGCGTAAGCTTGCGGTCCTTGAACACGTACAGCTGGAACCAGCGCAGTCCGTCGCCATTGGACGCAGCAACATCCTACAGATTTCATAGCATCGTATGTTAGGTGAACACGGGTATTCACATGCAAAAGGCAAGTCAATAAGCAGACTGACGCACCTCAAGGTTCGTGGTCGAGATGGTGCTCAAAATGAAGCAGTTGCCGGTCTTGGCGGCGGCGCCACTGCTCGCAATCTCCCCGTCCGGGTGCGCCATGCGCTGCATCGCGGTCGGTGCAATGCACACCGGCGTGGTGATGCGCTGTCCGAGCACGGTCGTGGAGATGTCCATGTTGGACACGTCGCGCAGCACGCGTGGACGCAGCGTCAGGCGCTTGAACGCCTCGCGATTCTCGCGCAGCGACACCATGTCGTCGGCGCCAGACGCGTAGTAGTCGTACGCGTTCTTGGGCAGGTACTCCTTGGCGTACGCTTCGAACTCGAGCACGTTGAGCGGCGTGCCGTCGCTTCCAGGGACGATCTTCATGGTGCTTGGGAGGAATGGATAGATGAATGGGTTGAGAAGAAGAGATGCACTTGAGCTCTTCGGTGCGAGTGCGTCAATGCGCTTTTGTCTTCTGGTCTGTCAATTGCGACTGGAGGGAACTGAGGTTCTTCAAGGAGCAGGACACATTGCGTGTACAAGATGACAAGATGGCATTCAAGGTTGTCATGACCTGCTGATCCTCGCATTCTTATCGCTACCGTTTTAAAATAACCATTACCTTTATAAAAAAATATTTATAATTTTTACAGTAAATAAAACTTTTTAAATTATGAAGCATTGTAAGTAGCTGTTACAGAGAGATGAGCTGTGTTGCTCACACCAGCTGAACCACCTCGGGACCGGTTCGCCTTCATTTGCAAGTGAACCGGTCCGTCCAAATCGAGTTTTGGCTTCTTTTCTTTTTCTCTTCCAGAGCTGATTGGCCGAGTGCGAAAAGACTGGACCAAGAACGACGGCAGCGCAAAGGAACCAAAGCAAAGCAGCAAAGAGCGACTCACTCACGAGAGAAGCAAGCGCGCGTCAAGCAAGCAATCAGCCAAACCAAATAGGACGATCATGGGCGGCAAGGCTAAGTTCACCAAGCATACGGCCAAGGACCTGGCGGAACGACAGAGCCAGAAGAACAAGGGCGGCGGCGGCGCGGGCATCCAGACGCGTCTCGTGGCCAAGCTCAACTACACGTGCGATATCTGCATGGTACGTTCGCAGTCATATTCTCGTGTTAGCTATGTCTACGAGTTCGTCATGCTTGTTGCGCGTGCACTGGTGTGGGGTATACATTATGAGTCTCTTTTCTTGGTGACTGACGATGGTTTTATGTGTGTTGTGTGGGATTCGTTTCTTTCACAGAGCGCTTCGCCGGACATCAAGTCGTACGAGGCGCACTATTTGAACAAGCACCCAAAGGCGACCTTCGACAAGGACGCGATGGTCAAGAAGGCTGAGGCTGCGCGTGCGGCCATGCTCGAGAAAGAGTCCAAGGTCGTCGCGGGCTCGCACCACAAGAAGAAGTAAAGCGCTTCTTTTTCTTCCCACTGTCCAGCAGCGCCTCATCATTATTCCAATCCGTCCTCTTAAGCTCTGACGATGCCTCCATTCAAGCCAACAGCAATGCATCCTCCTTTCGACCAACCGTGGCAGTTCTTCCCAGTAGGTGGTGGTCGGTGGATCAGTTCGCTAATGCTGCCATGAGTGTCGTCATCATGGGTATCATCGCGTGAGGACAACTACTCGGGACAGAGTTGCAGGAGAAAGCGAGAGCGAGAAGCTCTGCATCGAGTTTGCTTTTGTGTTTTTGTACTCTACCCTCACCTTAGCAGGAGTGCTTCGTCGTGATGATAACCAAGCAAGAAGGGCTCTATATTAACTAATAATGCATTCAAACTCACGTGAAAAAGTTTGCTCATTGCATCTTCAGTAGCAATCGATATTGAGACGTCTAGTGAGATGAGGTTGTGACCAAGGTGACCGAATATGTTCATTCAACCCACATGCATCCATGAGTTCATGAGTTGTTGGTGATGTCAACGAAGAGCTATTTGCGGATATTTCTGCGCCAACTCGCTATGAAGTACGCATAGCGTCTCTTCTTCGACTCTTTGAAACACGTATATAAACCTCCTCTGCGGATTTACTTGTTGAGTCTATCAACATGTTTTTACACTTCGTAAAAAAACAAATGTTGCGCACACGTAATTACGCGCGAGGTTAACCACCACACCACTGGCGCCGCTCCTGTGAGGCACGCGCTTGCTTGCTTGCGTGCCCTCCTCCCCCCCTTCGCCTGCTATTTGGATCCCAATACTTAAGGACCTTCCATTCCAGTCGCCATCCCCACCATAGCCATGTTGTCCTCGTCCCGTGTCGCCCTCCGCTCGCTCGCGCGCCGCGCGTTCGCCACTGACGCCGCCGCGTCGGCCACGCCGACCAAGGTCACGCTCAACCTGAACACGCCATACGAGTCGTTCTTCAAGAACGCGCAGGTGGACCTGGTGCAAATCCCAGGCCTCGTCGGCGAGTACGGTGTGACCGCGGGCCACACGCCGATCATCGCGCAGCTCAAGCCGGGCGTGATCAAGGTCCACGTCGAGCGCGAGAAGGACGTGCAGTCGTTCTTCACCCCGGGCGGCTTTGCGCTCACCCACGCCAACTCGGTCACCGACATCGCGTGCGTGGAACTCGTCAAGGTTGAAGACATTGACGCCTCGGCCGCGGAAGCCGGCTTGAACAAATACAAGGCCGCGCTCGCCACTGCCGCCGAAGGCTCGCAGGAAAAGATCGACGCCCAGATCGGCGTCGAGACCCACCAGGCCATGCTCTCGGCTCTGACCGGCAACTAGACCTGACGCACCCTCGCGCGTGTGTAATCGAGATGCAAGCAGATAAAAAGTATAGCGCCGACAGCCAGCAGCAGCAAATCGTCGTCATCACCACCGTCAGTTACCACTCCGATCCCGTTTGGTTCCTTCCGTCGTCGCGTGATATTTGGCAGCGAGAGAAAGCAGACTGAGGCAGATGAAGACAGTCGATGAGGATGAGGATGAGGATGATGCATATCCGCGTATGTGAACGAAATGAAACAAACAAAAATGAAGAATGCCAAGCATCTCAACCAATCCAGAGAAAGAGATAGAGAGAGAGACGATGGCGATGATGATGATGAAGAGAGAGAGAGAGAGAGAGAAAAAAAAGTGAGCGAATGAGGACACGATGTGCGCGCAGTGTGGAGCAGTAGACGGAGCGAATTCTTAACCGAGCATTCAATCTGAATAGCCGTCCATTCTGCGCCGCACTGCACTGCTTGCTTCCTCTCTCTTTTCTTTCTTCATTACACGTGCCTTCGTCTGGTCTGATCTGTCTGTCTGTTTATCATTCTGTCACTGTCGCTCTCTTCTTGAATGATCCGCATTTGACTCTTGAAGCGACGCCTTGGAAGAGACAGCGGCGCTTCGCATTTCGAGCTCTCTCTCAGCGTTGGATACGCTATCAGATCAGTCAGGCTGAACTGTGCCTGTCATTGCCGCATTTACACGTCCAGATCCAGCCAGAAGAAGACACAAACACCACCAGCAGTAGCAGCAGCGACAACTTGCTCCCTCGTCACCATGGCCGACATGGATGTGTCCACGGCTCGCGGCTCGCAGGTCATCAAGGTGGTTATGCCCACATACATCATGGCACCGACCGAAGACGAGCGGTACGTATGGTGCAGTTCAATGAGCCACTCATGACAATGGTCCATGTTATCATTGGTTTAAGGAGTTGATCTTGAACGATCGCATGCATGTCCATCCATCTATCTCATAACGCAGGTTTCGCCGGAAGAAGACGTGCCACATCATCGCCGAGTGCCTCAAGCGCGAGCTGGACGGCAAGGAGTTTGACGAGGGCGACGCGAAAGCGTGGAGCGCGAGCATCGCGGACGCCGTCAAGGCGCGCATCCACGCCGAGTGCAGCGCGGCGCGCTACAAGATCGTCGTGCAGACGTTCATCGGCCAGCAGCGCCTGCAGGACGTGCGCATCACGTCGCGCTGTCTCTGGGACAACGACCACGACAACCACGCGTCTGCAGTCTTCAACAGCGTACGTCCATGCAAACTTATGTTCATTGGCTGAAGTGGTACTTCGAGCTATTGTTCCACATCGTCACTCTGCTGTCATCGTGTGTGTTTTTGTATGCATGCAGCAACACATTTGGGCGACATGTGTGGTCTTTGGCTTCTACGCCGACTGACAATGGTCATGGAGCTTTGCACGGCGTTGCAGCTTTATACAAAAAGATGTCGGATACATACATTTCTATAAATTATTTCTCATGTTTTCCAGGCTTGTGTCTTGTTCATTCATTGTGCATTGCGTTCTTGTGGTGTCGCTTGTCTTGTTGATACTTGTTGTAGCTGCAAATCTTGTTTCTGCTTGTTTTTCTTGTCAGGATGGTCCTATTTCTTCTTCTTCTCTCTTTTTTTTCTCTCTCTGTTGTGTCTTCTTCATCATTCTCTCCAGGCAACAGGAGAGAGATGGATGGCAGGCGTTATATACTTTACACAAAAATCACACAACCAAAAACCTTTTCGCGGGCTAATGGGAGTCCGGGGGCGATCCAGCTCGCTTCGTCCTCACTCCTCGCACGCGGTTACTGTCTTCTATGGGGTCGGTGTCAGTCACTTGACCGACACTTGCTATGCCGCGTTGAGCATCTCCCACGTGATCTGGAGGTCTAGGTCGCCCTCGTGCGAGCAGAGGTGGTCGAGGTTCGCGAGGATCAACTCCACTTCCAGACGCAGCTCGTTGATCTTTGGGTACGTGATGAACTTCATCGACTTGCCGTGGCACGCGTCCATCGCCTGCATCTTCACGTTGATCAGCGCCTCACGCTCCGTCGGGCCGTCGCCCAGCGAGATGATGTGGCGCGGGATCGACGACGCCTCTTCATCGTCGTACATCTCCCACACAGGGAACACTTCGTGGTTGAACGCCTCGATCTTCCATCGTCGTGGGCAGTCTGGGTACAAGTACTCGTATGTCGAGCGCGCAGACACGACCTTGATCTGCGTATTAAGGAATGAAATCACGCGCGGCATGAACAACGACGCCGAGAGCTCGACCCAGCCGGTCTCGGCAGCGGTCACGATCACCACGCGACCGTAGCTCAGCGCCTTCTCCAGCAACTGCACGACTGAGTTCTCTAGCTCCTTCAACTCTTCATGCACGTCCGCCGGGATCTCCGGCTTCTCGTTCACATACTTTGGGCACAGACCGAGCTTCGCGATCGCAGATGACGCCATCAGCGTGTCATCTTCATTATCCAAAAGGATAGCACCAATAATCAAACATAGATTGTGAGTTTCAATCGTGGATGAGTGGGTAGCGAGAGAGTGCACAGAAGCAGCTCACACAAGCATCCACTGGTGATGAACGAACGTACCCCAGTCAAAGAAGATGATCACGTTTTCCTCGTGCTTGTTCACGCCTGAAGACGACGAGGAGTTCGCCATCATCGCGTTGTTCGCCGCGACTTCGAACGCCGCATCCAGCGACAAGCTGTTGCAGCTGTCTTCCACGCACACGTCACCGCCGCTTCTGGTGTTTGGGGCCATGTCGCCTGTTGTGTAGCTTAGTTCTTGTAGGTCTTGGTGGCTTCAACTGCGTAGTACGTACAGTAGACCGGTCACAAGAGTGCTTCTCTTTGACGACGAGGATGACAACTCTTTTCGTCAACAAGAAAATATACCCGCTTGACACGTACGATCGCTCGACCGAGTGGTGGAGAGATAGCTCAATCAATAAAGGCAGATGCGTATAGCGCACCGAGAGTATCCTATTGAGCAGTGACAGCTGCCAGCGATGGCTTCTTCAATGACTCGCGTGCGAGAGACTGAGAGACGAGTGGTTGGTTGAGTTGGTGGTTTTGGCTGCGGATAAATCAATCGATCGAGAGACGCCGCTGCGCAGGAGGGGAAGAGAAGGCGAGAGACACGCGGATGCACACGCTGCTGCTGCTACTGCTTGTCGCTTAATATGCGCACGCGTGGAGATCGGCCGAGAGTTATCGATCAATCGAGCGTGTGCTGCTTGCTTGCCGTGCGCTTCGGTTCCCCAACAAAACCAGAACTGACTAGAGTTGATGGCCTGCCGCACGCAAACGCACGCTCACGTCCGCCGACACCCGCTAACATCCTCTAACAAACACCCTTGGACACTTTCCAAGAGAGCGTGAGCGGCACTTGTTTGTTGTCTGTGCATTGCTTGTTTCCGCCAATCATCAACCAGAAAGGTCAATTTTTGTCCAATAAGAGGTAGGATTACTTGATCAAGACGGAGGAAAAAAGGGAGATGGGGATAGGGGAAGGCACTTTTTGCGCATTTGCCTCACTCACTCGCTCGCGCCTCTCGCTTTCTGTGATCTGTGAGCGTTGCTCTATGCCACTGCGAACTGCGAAGGAAGAGCTCAGTCAGTCAATCAAATAACCATCACCAAGGCTCTTGACTTGTTTGGTCCATGTTTGTGGTTTCGCCGTCATGATCGTGCTAATCAATATCCCCAAGACGTCTGTCCACACGCACGCTCACTATCGACTTTGGTCTCTATCCAAAACAAATCGTGATGCTCTTGATATTTTAGTGTCGTGACCAGAATTCAAGTGTTTCTAACAGTTTCACGATTTGATCTCTCTCCGGAACATCCCACGCAAGTTCCAGTGCCAAAAATCAAAAATTGACGCGCGTTGAGACAGAATCAGAAGATCGAAAAGCCCACGAGACATGGTGTCGGGAAGAAACGCCTGCGGCTGAATATATGATGTTTGGAATCTTGGGTTTGTGGCTGGAGATTCGCGTCTATGCTTTCGCTTTTATATTTGTGGCCATGCCAACTTGGTTGTGTGGGCCAACCACATTGGCGTCAAAATGCGTTTTGCATGAACACATTGGTGTTATTACAAGCTTTTAGCTTTAGTGAGACTTGTGGTGGTGTTGTGGTTGTTAATCCGCGTGCGAATCGTTCCACTGCGCCGATCCTCAGGAGCCGCGAGCTCCCGCGAGTCACTACGACGCCATGACCGATGCGTCAATCATGTCGCGCGGTTGTGCTGTGTGTGTCGCTCCGTGTATCACAAACGGACACTCGCTGGCTGTCTGGATCTCTTGCTGACAGCTTCAATTGGGCAATTCTGATCTCTGGCTCTGGCTTCCCGGTCTGGAGTCTGGAGACGAGCGACCAGGAGCTCACTTCCCACAACATGGCGCTCTATTGTATGTCTTCGTGCCCTCGACGGCTCACTTCAGCCACTTCCAAACTGCTCCTGCTAACCAGTCAACGAGTGATCATAACCTTCGAATCCATTCGTCATTTGGGCCCTCTAAAATATATTATGGTGCTGTGTTTGTTGCTTCTCCCGCTTCTTCGCTCCATGATAGCAGCGGTGGTCATTCTCACCTGCAAGTAAGTGCATGTGAATCTAGTTTCTGGATCTATAAATTGTGTGAGTGGAGCGTTGACCTTGCACCAGCCAGCCCTCTACTCTTTCTCGCCGCGACGCCCGGCCGTGCGGTTCTTCGCGAGCTTGTTCGGGTTCACCTCGTCCCACTCGATGCCGATGATGCGGTTGAGGAACTTGCTTTCCTGCTGCTTCTCCGGCTGCTCGTTGCGCTCCTTGAAGATCGCGTAGCACGTCTTGCACACGCGCTTCGGATCGCGCACAGCGGCGCCGCGGCGCGTGCGACCTGGGAAGCCCATCGGGAACTTGTACATCTCAATCGACAGCGCACAGCAGTCCGAGCAGCAGAAGCGCCCGCAGTGCGTGCAGTTGCACTTGCGGTGCCCGAACTTGATCTTCTTGTTGCAGAGCATGCACTCCGAGCGCTCCTTCTCCGTGATGTACGTCGGCGGGAAGTAGATGTGCGACAGTAGCAGCTTCGTTGACTTGCGGTCCAGCTTCTCGAACACGTTCTTGCCGTCCGTGTCCTCGACGTCCATCTTCGCACCGGCCTTCACGAGCGCACCGGCGATCTGCAGCAAGCCGCTCCCAATGGCAGTGTGGATCACCGTGTGGCTCTCGTGCATGTCGTTCGGGTTCGCGCCAAACTTGAGCAGCATGCGCGGGATGATCACGCTGTCGTCGCGCGACGTGATCACCGAGATGATCAGCGGCGTCAGCTTGCGTGAGTTCTTCACGTTCGCGCTCGCGCCGTTCTCCAGCAGAATGTGCACCATCGCAGGCGTCTTGGTCGCGGCAAAGTGCAGTGCCGTGTTGCCCTTGTCGTCTTCCAGGTTCACCAGATCTTCCAGCGGCTTGAAGTGCTCCAGCACAACCTTCACAAGCGGCACATTGCCACTCTTCACGGCGAGGTGTAGACCCGACTGGCCGTGGTTCGGCTCGCGGGTGATTAGTCCATCCGAGCCTTCCACGCGCAAGTGCTGCACGACGCCGCGGAGGTTGCCCTTGGCGCAGAGCTCGTGGAGTGTCCCGATCGGCTGGCTCTTCATCATTGGCTCAGCACCACCGTCCATCGTCATGCGGATCGATTCGCGCGGCAAACCGTCCGACTTGACTGGAGACGACGGCATGTTGGCGGCCGTGTTGCGCATGTCCGAAGGTTGCACTGGGAAGCCGTTCGGAGACTGCTCTTCCGGGTCCGAGTCGGCAAACTCGTTGACATTGTCAATAAACGCAATGCCAGTCGCTTCCGTCACTTCCGGTAACACCGGCACAGTGTTGGATCCGGTCTCGATCGAGTAGTGACCGAGCATCGCCACGCTCGAGCTGCTCTTTTGGCGCGTCTCGGGGAGCATGCTCTCGTCCACATGGTACGTGTTCTCATCGTACTTGTGCTCTTCGGTTTTCACAACAAATGCGTCGTCCTCCTCTTCGGCGAAATCTTCTGACACTCTAGTGTTCTGGATAGGCTTGCTCTCTTCTTTTTCTTCTTCCTCTTCATCGCTGCTGCTTTCGTCGTCAAAGCCCAGATCGTTGGAGACAGAGCCCATCATCATGATCTCCTCCACTTCCTTCGACATTGCGTGGCCCAGCGTTGAAGCGCTCTTAGTCTGCACTGGAGCGGTGACGATAGCCGGGGCTGCGACAGGCGCAGGCTCCGCCTTGGCCGGAGCTGGAACAGGGGTGTCAACAGCAGCAACAGCCACGGCAGTAGCAGCGGCCACCGCGACGGGCGCAGACTGCTTAATCGTTTTCTTCGTGCGCACTGGGCTGGCAGGCGGCGAGGCAGCCTTCGGCAAAGTCTTCGTCACAACCGCAGGCACAGCAGTAGCTGCAACAACGGGCTTCTTTTCGGTCTTGGCCAGAGTTGACTTTGGCGCTGCCACTGGCTCTGGCACAGGAGCTGGTGCGGCCGCACGAGGCTCCTTCTTCTGCTGCTGTTGCTGCGACACTGGCACAGGCACAGCTGGAGGAACAGTCGGTTTCTGCTGCTGCTGCTGCTGCTGAGCAGGAGGAGGCGATGGCAATTCGGTTGGGTGCTGGTACGGCACCGACGGACGCCCTTGCGACGAGTGCGTGGAAGCGCGTCCCTGGGACGAGTGCGTGGACGCTCGGTTCTGCGTCGACGGTCGGCCCTGCGAAGATTGGCGCTGGTTTTGCGGCGGCTGCATGCCCTTGTTCGAGGCTCTTCCGGCGCTCGGAGGAGGTGCAGAGCCAGTCGGGCTCGTCGGGCCGTTGCTGCTCGTGACAACAAACTGGCTCACGCGGGGCACCGATGCGCGCGGCGGCATCTTGTCCATGTCCGGCGAGACCTTCTTAAAGCGCAGCGTCGCAGGCAAGTCGCACTCTTGCAGGAAGCCCACGACCTGGTCGAGCGTCATCTTGGTCGTGTCCGCCAAGTTGATCGAGAGCAGGATGTCGCCCGGACCGACGTTCTTGATGCCAAAAGGGAAGCCTTTGCCCGTGACGCGGCTCACCTGCACGCCCGTGTTCTCGGTCTCGAGCGTCGTGAGCGCGACACCCAAGTCGCCGCCTTCCCAGATCAGCTGGTACTCTATCATCTCGTCCGTGTCCGAGTCGACGACCGACTCGACGAAGCTACCCACGAGGTCGGCGTACTCGGCGGCTTGCTGTTCCATCCACGCGGCCATGTTTGCTGTTAGTGGTGAGTGTTGCTTGGCACTTCTTGCGTGTGTTGTGTAGTTGATAAGGCGAGACAGGGAGAAAGGGAGGGGGTCTTTCTCTCTCGGCTCTTCTTGCTGGACGCGGATCTCACTTGCTGATCACGCGTATTCTTAGATACCTGTCGACGCTTAATTTAGCAGACGCAGAGAGGTTGAATGCAGATAGATAGAGATGGAGGGAGGAATGGAGGGGGGGGGGGTACGCTGCTGCTTCTGGTGGAGCGTGGAGCGTGGAGCGCGCGAGGCGTCGAGAGTGCGGAGTGCGGAATGCGGTTGTGCTGCTTGCGCTGGACGGGAAAAGCCGTTGTGAGCGACTGACTGAAGGAAGCACGCGTTTGAATGGGCTATGGAGTGTGTGTGGCGTTCTTTGATCCAAGAGAAGAAAACCATGTGCTTTGATTAGAAGCCCCCCCCTCTGTAGTTTGCAAATTTTGAGACACGAGGGTAGGGTAGCAGTTGATTTACAAATTGGCGGGTTTGCTTGCTTCTGAGTTCTGCAAAATGAGCTGGAATCTGTTGTTTCAATCCGCCGCGTAAATCGAATCGAGTTTAGAGATGTCACCCGTCAATAGAAATTCTGAAGCGGGCACTTGGCCCATAGCAATTCTGAAGCAGTGAGTGGAGATCTTCAAAAGTATGCCAGTAGATGACTTGCATGCATCAGCTGGAAGCAATACACAAACACATAAGGCTACCACAAGACCTTCCACCCAAAAGCCAGGAAACCTTCTGTAGGTATCGCTGGTTGTGGTGCGCTCCATTGGCTGCTTCGACACCTACTCCGCACGAACCATTTCACATGCCAACTCCCAGCTAGACAGACTTCAATAGCAACTGGTCTTTGCTCGACTCGGAATTGCCAAAAAACAGTGTTCTGCTGTCGTTTGATGTTGAGTCGAGTGGATCTTTTTTCGTCAACAACCGCGCGGCATTTCAAAATACCCCACACAAGCCAGCGTGGCGACAGACAGCAGATCATGGATAAATAGTCCAGGTGTCACAAATATTTCAAACAACGCAAGAGTTCTGACTCTCTTTATCAGAGTTATACATTTTACCTGATAGGCTTGCGCATGCCTTTCGAGCAGCGAATTTTTCAGCACCCACATGCGTATCTGTGATGTTGGAAACCGCAGCAGCTGCCCAATTTTTTGCTACGAAGTGAACACCCTCGCGTTCACTATGGTGCTCTAACTCTAAGAGTACCATAATGTGCCTTTGCAGCATGTTTCATGCGTTGCGACCATCGATTTACGTTCAAAAGTCCAAAAGCGAGGACTCATATTGTACTCTCTGGTTTGTTACTTACGTTTGCTTCGTGCATCTCTTGTCATTCGGCCCATCGTCAATTCGGTGGTGACGAAACGGGAATTGACTTGACTTGAGTATGTAGCCTTCTGACTCCTTGGACTGAACTCTTTGGAGTGAAAAAAAGAGCCAACAAAACACGATCTTTCAAAAGTTTGACACGCATGAAGCGAGCTCCTTGGAGCGATAGCTCTAATTGTGTAACGGCTCCTGGCGAATCCTATCCGCCACATACTTTGCTATGAGATGATTGTCGCGGAGCTGATCGTGTGTGCAATCACATCCAAGATTATGGCGCCACTCTGATTGCATGCAAACTCGGCATGTTGGACTTCTGCGATGCAACGTTTTGTTCTATTTGTTGCTAATTCATGAGTCAGTTTACATCACTTGTGACTGATCGCTGCAATCTTAGTTCGTCCGTCACTTTACCCTCAACCTTGCTTGGGAGTCGACACGTACACCACCGCTCTCTCTTTCTCTCTTTAATACCGGAGCTGTTGTTGCTGTTGCTGCTGCTGTGCGGAGAAATCGGAGATCCGCTCGAGGTTGCTCAGCAGCTGATCCAGTTCTTTCGCAGGCGCCGGGAAGGGCACACCGGACCGCTGCTGCTGAGATAGCACGCGACGACCAGACGACGGCGAGATGTTCTCTGGCGAGTTCGTCGTCGCAGCCGTCGTCGTGGTCGCGTTGCTCCGGGAAAAACTCTCGTTGGTGTCGTAGCTATTCTTTGGCTGTTGCTGGAGATGCTGACGAGGCTGCTGCTGCAGTGTTTGCGTCTGCTGTCGCTGCTGAAGCATTTGGATCGACCGTTGCAGCTTCGTGATCGCCGAGTTGCGCTCATTGAGGTCACGGAGAAGCGCCTTCTCATTCGAGAGCAGCACGGTACAGCGTTTCCGCTCGTTCTCCAGCTGGTCCTGAATCGCTTCGATCTCTTCCACTAGCTCTGTAGTGTGTCCCTCCACAGTCGACTTCATTTGCTCCTGGCACTGCATCAGCAGCCGAACCCGCTTCACTGCTTCGTCGCGCTGCTTCTGTACCACATCCTTCTCGCTGTGGATGTGCTCGATCGACTGGCGTAACGTGGTGATCTCGGATTGGTAGGACTCTGTCAACGACAAGGCTTCGCTCAGACGTCGCTTCAGATCCTGCACTGACTCGCTCTCTCTCGACGTGCTTCGGTTCACCTTGTTCAACTGATCCTCCAGGTGTCGGATTTTCTGCTTGTACGTCTTCACCTGCGTGCTCAACGCAACGAGATCGGTCTGGTCCACCTTGGACTGATTCGCCAGCGAAATGACTTTCTCGCCGAGCTCCAAGTTGCGCTTGCCAGCAGCTTCAATGCGACCAAATAGCTGTGTCATCTCCGTTTCCATCTGCTTGCGCTCTCGCAGCAGCTTTTTCTCGCGACTGCTTCGATCGTGACGAGCGCTCTCAACCGACTTTGCGGCATCTGCCAGTTGCTCTTCGAGACGCGAGATCTCTTGCTTCAGGCGACTCGCCTCCTGCTTCCCTGCTACCAGCTCCAAATCTCTCTGCTGCACTTCTGACACCGAGGCTTGCACCTGCTCTTCACGCAGACTCAGTTCGCGATGAAGCGCATGGACCGTCGCCTCCAATGCTGATTTGTCCTCTTCAAGTGCCGAGATCTGAGTTCGAAGATCGCTCGCCTTACGCGCTTCCGCTTCCATGCCTCGCTGCCACTGTGACCTCGTATCTTCCAACTGATCCTCCCATGACGCCTTTTCTCGCTCGTAGAGAGCCAATTGCTTCTCGGCGCTCTTGAGCGCAGCGATGTCGTCTTCCTTCTCGCGCAGCTGGCGGTACAAGTCGTCGATCTTCGCATTAAGTCGAGAGCTCGTCCCCGTAGCTTCTATCCTGAATCGATCCAGCTCGTTGACCGCCGACTGCCGTTGCATCTCGAGAGTAGCATTCTTCTTCTTGAGAGCCCCGACTTCCTTGTGCAGCTTCTCCAGCTCTTCGTACGCAGATGCAGCTCTTTCTTCGTCATTCAGCAGCTCCTTGAAACCGAAATCAAGCTTCTCAGCGAGCGACGTTCGACAGTCTTGCAGTTGCTGGTACTTCATCCTCGCGTTCTCCAGTTCAAGCTCCAGGCTGCTGACTCTCTCACGAAGATGCACTAGCTCGAATGAAACCTGGTTGTTCTTCTCGTCTCGTTCGAGGATCTCACCTTGTAATCGCTGGATGTACCGCTCTTTTTCAGAAATGCGGCCATTCAACGCAGAGATCTCTTGCGTCAACGACACCTTTTCGCTCGTCAATTCATCCTTCTCGTGCTTGAACTCATTGCGAAGGCGTTCTTTCAAATATGAGATCTCACTGCGAAGCGTCGAAACCATCACGCCATGGTCCTTTGACGACAGCCGAGATTTCGCTGATCGCAGCTCGGATCTCAACGTATCGAGCTCCTTTCGTTGGGACGACAGGTCAACTTTGAGCGTTTCTTTCTCTCGCTGGAGCGTGGATACCAGTACTAGCAGCTCCTGGCGCTGAGACTCTCCGTCCTTTCGAGAATGGTCTTCAGACGCGAGCAGCTTCTCTCTCATAGAGAGTAAGTTCGACGCATTCTCCAGCTGGAGCTGCAGCTCCTTGACCTCATTTTGCTTCGCGCTGACCTCCAACTTTGAGGATGCGAGCTGCAAGCTGGAGTCTGCGAGCTGCTGCTTCAACTCTGCAATAACATCCTCTAGCTCTTGTCGTTTAGCGTCGAGGCTCTGGATCCTCAATGTAGTGGACTCAGTCTCGGACTTTTGTGCCAAGCTGGACTGCGTGAGCGCTTCAAGCTCCATGCGCAACCGCTGGTTCTCGGTACTCGCAGTCTGCAGGTTCTGGATCGTTTGCTGCGCCAAGTTGTTCTCGTCTACCAGTCGATCGTACTCCTGGCCCGTTATCCGCAGCTGTTGCTCCAATTCAAGACACCGTGTCTGCACCTCGGCTTCCTTGCGCTGCATCTTGAGCTCGAGCTGCTCGATCGCCTGACTGAATCCGGTGAGGCTGTGCTTCGCGTCTTTCAGCTGGTTCTCCGCATCGAATCGCGACCGCTCCATGCGCAGCTTCTCTTGCTCCCACACGCTCTGCTTCCCGCGCAGCGCATCGATCTGTTCGCCCAGCGTCCGGTTCTCCGCTGCTAACTGCACAAACGCCTGTGCTCTCGCATCTGCATCGTCACCTGTGGCGCTGGACTTCCTCGACACGTACTTGCGCAGCGTGTCGACCTCTTTCTTGTACCGCTCCTCGCGTTGGCGGTAGAACTCCACCTGGCAGCTCAGCGCCTCGATCGTGCTCTTCTGCTCCGCATGCAGCTGGTCCACTACCGAGCCGTAGAACGACGGGTCCTCGACGTACTTGCTGCCGACGCTGCCGCTGTGGCTCTGGTTGTTGTCGTTGCTGGCGTTGTTGTCGTCACTGGCGTTGTTGCCGAGTGCCACGTCACTACCGGATAGCGGCATGTACGACAGCGGGGGCGCGCTGCTCTGCACCATGGCGGTCGTTAGAGGAGCGTATTGGCGCGCTGGTGCTGGTGCTGGTGCTGGCGCGGATTGTGTGTTGGAGCTGCTCGCACGATTTTCTCTGCTCTAAAAAAATTCCCGCCAAAAACCAGGTTTGAAGCGGTTGACAACAATTTGTGTAGAAGGTTTGCTACGTAACAATGATAATGCGGTTTTAAAAAACCAGGAAAGTTGCAAGGCATGTGACAGAGAGATTAACCTCATATTTCCGTATGATTTGAAAATACATGCAGCTCATTTTACAATCTGTTGATTGGCTTAAATAAAATTTTACATCTCAATTTCATCCAATAAATAGATCCTCCAAAGATTTATCTTTCCTGTTTAGGCAAATCAATCTTCGTCAATCCGTCATTTAACAGGTAAATTCACTCCGCAGGTTTGACCATAACTCAGTACTTTTGTGATCAAATTAAAGACCTCACATTCCGTTTCCAAGTAAACGTAAATTAACTCAGTACTTGATGTGATTCTTAGCCCAACTTGTTTGGGATTCGACTTTAATCTTGAAAAAAGAGGCAACCAGGGTTTACCACGAAAATCACATAATGTACATAGCACTGAGATGAGATATTTAAAATCCATAATACTTACATTTAATTTAGCTTAAGCTCAAGCGAACTTAGGTGCAAAATACGATTGGGAAACTTATCAGCGCGTGCTCCACATCCACACTTGTGTGCTTTCTTGTGGAGCGCGCGTGTGTTACGAGAAAGTGCTTGTGGAGCGTGCGAGATCTACAAATGGACACCACGCAAAATCTCCACCCACCTCACCTCACACGCAAAGAAGCACCCGAGTGAGCAGACGCACACGCGCGAGAAGCAAGCTCGCCTCTTTCTTTCTATCAACCAGCAGAACAGCAGACATGGCGAGCACCGTGGAGGACGTCTCGAGCCTCAAGGAGCGCATCACGAGCCTCGAGGTGGAGGCCGAGAAGAAGGAGTCGCGCATCAAGGACCTACAGCAGCAGGTGAAGAAAGCGGTGGATGCGAACGCCAAGAACCGCGAGCAGTTCTACATCACGACGGCGATCCACTACACGAACGGGCTGCCGCACATGGGCCACGCATACGAAAACATCACGTCCGACGTACTCGCGCGCTACCACCGCGTCTTTGGCCGCGACGTGTACTTCTTAACCGGCACGGACGAGCACGGCCAGAAGATCGCGCAGACCGCAGAGGCCGCCGGCATGACCCCCATGGAACTCTGCAACAAGTACGCGGGCATCTTCCAGCAGCTGACCAAGGACCTGAACATGTCGAATGATAACTTCGTTCGCACGACGAGCGACCAGCACAAGACGTTCGCGCAGTGGCTCTTCCAGCGCGCGCTTGACAATGGCGACGTGTACTTGGGCACGTACGAGGGCTGGTACAACGTGCGCGAAGAGACGTTCGTGACGGAGACCGAGGCGCAACAGACTGACTACAAGGATCCTGCGACCGGCACACCGTTCAAGAAGATGCAGGAGAAGTCGTACTTCTTCAAGATGTCCAAGTACCACCAGCGCCTCGTGCAGCACTTCCACGACAACCCGGAGTTCCTGCAGCCCGAGGTGCGTCGCCAGGAGATCCTGCGCCGCCTGGAAGAGCCGCTACAGGACCTATCGGCGTCGCGCATGACGTTCTCGCACGGCATCCCGCTGCCGAACGACCCGGAGCACGTGATGTACGTCTGGTTCGACGCGCTCGCGAATTACCTGTCGGCTATCGGGTACCCGGAGCACGCGAACGCTAAGTACTGGCCTGCAAGCGTGCACATCATCGGCAAGGACATCACGTGGTTCCACTGCGTTATCTGGCCGTGCATCCTGATGAGCACGGGCATCCCGCTGCCTAAGCGCATCTTCGCGCACGGCTTTGTGAACGCCAAGGACGGCACGAAGATGAGCAAGAGCATCGGCAACGTCGTGGACCCGTACGACATGATCAACAAGTTCGGGCTCGACTCGTTCCGCTACTTCATCGTGCGCTCGGCGCGCTACGGCTTCGACATGCCGTTCTCCGAGGACGATTTGATCAACATCCACAATTCGGAGCTCGCGGACACGCTCGGCAACCTGGTGCACCGCGCAGTGAACATCTGCAAGAAGTACGCAAACGGGCTAATCCCGGACGCACCCACAGACGCGCCGTTCGACGTGTACTCGCTGCTGCACGAGTCCGAGATCGCATACAAGGAGTACGCACTGCAGAACGCCTGCTTCGCGATCGTGCACGCGCTCAAGGAGACCAACAAGTACCTGACGGAGAAGGAGCCGTGGCACATGAAGGAGGACGCGCCGCGCCTTGTGGTCGTGCGCACGTGTCTGGAGGCGATCTACGTGATCGCGCACTTTCTGAGTCCGCTCATCCCGGGCGTCGCGGACAAGATCTTTGCGAAGCTCGGCACGGCGCCGGTGCTGCTCACGGAGCTGTCTCCAAACTACGACAACCTCAAGGTCGGCACGGAGGTGAGCGTGGGCGACATCCTGTTCAACAAGGTGCTGAGCGAAGAGGATGCCAAGAAGCAGAAGGAGGCTGCCGAGGCCAAGCTTGCGCCAAAGAAGACGCCAGCGGCGGAGAAGCCTGCGACGCCGCTCTTCGCGGCGCTCGACATCCGCGTGGGTGTGATCACGAAAGTGTGGGAGCACCCGGACTCGGAGAAGCTCTACTGCGAGGAGATCGACGTGGGCGAGAATGAGCCCAAGCAGATCGGCTCAGGGCTGCGCGCGTTCTACTCGCTCGAGGAGATGCAGGGCCGTAAGGTGTTGGTGCTGCTGAACCTCAAACCGGCGAAGCTCGGCGGCTTCAAGTCGCACGGTATGGTGCTCTGCGCGTCCGACGAGGCGCACGAGCGCGTGGAATTCGTGGAGCCGCCCGCGGACGCACAGGTGGGCGAGCGTGTGTTTGTGGACTCGGAGAGCGGCGAGGCGCTGTCGGCCGCGCAGCTCAAGAAGCAGAAGGTGTGGGAGAAGTGCGCGCCACTGCTGCTCACGAACGAAGCGGGCGTCGCGACGTACAAGGGCCAGGAGATCAAGACCTCGGCCGGCGCATGCGCCGCCAAGAGCCTCGTCAAGGCTCACATCAACTAGAGCAAGTGCGTGGGAAATCAAACAACCGACCGCAAGGAGCAGATGCAGTAGCAAGTAGACAGTTGAGTGAGGGCCATAAGGGACTGAGTGGGCGGGTCCTGAGTGATTTTGCATGCGTGAGTGTCATCCATCGTGATCCAGCCAACCCCTTTCAATGGTTTTGTCAGGTTGCCCACTTCACAGTCACTAGATCATAAAACAAGCTGCTATTGCCGTATCACTGGCGAAGCCCATGACTTTTCCTTCAACAGGTCAACAAAGATGAAAGACAGATTTTCTCTATTGACAGCAGCACGCTATCTGGGACGTCCATACATACACACAAACACATGCGACTTCCGCGGATATCCAGCAATTCTCTCCGCGTCCTTTTCAAAACTGTGCGTCCGACATCCAGAGACGCACTTGGTGGCTTAGGCGTCTCCGCTGGTTCGGCAGCAGGCGGAAGCGGAGCCACTCGATGCTCGTGGACGTACGGATGCCGAGGTCGATCCTGGACGGCTCTTTTAGGTTCTCTTCCACTGCGTTGATGTCTGCCAACGGCGTCTTCGCCAGCACCACCTGTTTGCTCGCACCGCTTTCGCCGATGATGTACAGATGCCGATCCGATGAGAGAACAGTGACGAGTACGAGATCGCGGTCACGGTCGAGATCCCCGTCGGTCAGGAGCTTTCGCATCAGATCTTCGTCGCTACCTTCTTCTGCTTGAAGCTGATCGAGTGGAGGGAGGTAATGCAACCCATTTGGTTCGACAACGAGTAAGTTCTTGGACGGCGCAACCCAGATGCCGTGTGCATACACCACGTCTCGCACGACATCGGACAGCACCTTGAGCTTGTAGCGCAGGATCTCGTTGGGTCGAGCATCGAATCGTGACGCTGCCACATCGTCAAACGGCAGCAGTCTGTCGTCGCTCATGCCGCTTCCGTACAAAATCCCGTCTGTCGCCATCGACACCAAGGATGCCACGCCGCCCATGGGTCGTGCGACGATGCCGACCAAGCCCATGCCGACACCTCCAACTACATCGCCCAGCCGCGTCTCGAGCCCCTGCTGCTTGCGCTCTTTGTAGATTGCAATGGGCGTGGTGATGACCCCCGCGGCGGCACCGACGACACTCGAACCGAGCGAGCCAAGTCCATCCGCTAGCGCCGACGATAAATGCGTTGGACGCGTGTAGTGGCGCTTCTTCAGCTGCTCGGACGGCAGCGTGAGCTGGTCCATCGTGCGTGAGATCGAGTACGAAAACCCGGACAACGAGGTCAGCGCTGCCGCGGTCGTGTGGCCAAAGAACGATGACACACCTCCAACTACACCCTTGGTCAGCGTCCACGGGTTGTAGCCGTCTCTCGCGGCTGTGAGTGGGATCTCAAACAAGTCGCGCACGCCCGTGCCGACATTCCGGAAGAAGCCCCTGATAAACACGAATAGAAGACACAATTGCAAGTGAGGACACACATAGTGCGAGAAGAAGAGACTCGCATTGAACAGTAAGAGAAGATAGACCACTTACGCTGGGTTTCCGAGGATGTTCAGGGACATGAGCAGCATCGGTGATCGGACGATAGCATCGGCGACATAATCGGCTGCCAGGTCCTTGTACAACTGGTCTGGGAACGCAAACACGTCGCGCATTTGCGCCGAGCCGAATCGCACGGGCGTGCCATCGAAACTGTTCAAGATCGGGATGGAAACCCGAGCAGTGACAGTCACTTCGATAGCTCCAAACTCCAATAACCCGATATATAGTCGTCGCTGGCTTGTCTTCTTCATCGCAGCGTACGACACGAGTACCCAGCTGCTTTTGTTGGCAGAGTCTATCGCTGCTGGTCGCACTGGGGGACGAGGCTGCGCAATGTTAGCTCCGGACATCGCATCGAGCAACGGCTGCGCAAAATCGTGGACGTAGGACAAAATCGCATCTTCCACCTGTGCACGAGTTACAAAGACAACAGAGTTAGTCAGCCACACCAAAAAACAGGTAGACCTTTGCATAAACTCATACCTGAAGAACTGCTGGAAGTGTTGTGAGCTCAATGCTGTGAAAGTAGGCAGGAATGAGCTCTCGCTCCCACGTGTCGACAAAGATCACCCGTCCAACCAGACAGTTCTCTTCTGTGAGCGGCATTTGCTTGTCCAGCAATCTGGAAACCACGTTCTTCAGCGCCGCGTGCTTGCTCATGAGCTCGAACTGCATGATCTCTCGCGCTGCGTGTCGTTCTTCATTCCCAGGAAACGACAGAATCACGGGGAAATTGCAGTCTTGCAGGAAATGGTCCAGCTCGAGGTCCTCGATCGAGATAAACAGCGTGCTGTAAGCTCGAACATGAGAGAGGTAGCCCAAGCGATCATTGTAGCGAGAGCTCTCGGGCGGATCAGCTGACGTTGAAAACACGACCGTCGCGCTTGAGCAACACAGTCGAAAGATCTCCGGGTACTGGATAAGTCCCCGCGCGTCCCGAACAGGATCAAACTCATCGCAGCAATGGAAGCGCAGCTCAGCGATCGAGATACAAATGCTCAACGATCGTGGGCGTTGTCGTCGTTTCACAAAATCTTGCGCTGCCGATGTCGCTTGCACTGATGATAAAGCGAAGCTGACAAGTGGTCCAGATGCTGCGATCGGCTTCTTCGCAAACGGATCTTCCAGACATGTCATGGATATGTACCACGTGCCCGCGCGTCGAGAGCACATCACTAAGAACGTTGGCGTTGGCGCCAACTCGCTGTCGGGACTCGAAAACGTGGCAAACTGAATCCCACCGACTTGCCAGAGCGTATTTGACCAGCCGAAAGCGGGGGAGCCAATTTGGAATCGGATTTTCTCATTCTCGTCGCCGTAGGTACTGCTGCTGTAAATCATCTGAGCCGAAGACGACGCGAGCCAATCTTTGAGCTGTTTCGCCTCAGCGGAGATATTTGCGTTATCTGCTTCGCTTAAGCTGGGTAGTGATCGGCTTTGGCACGCCTGCAACTTCCAATCGTACTCCATGTAGTGGTGTGCGCCAACTGCTTCCGGAAACGAGCGCGACGCCATCATTCGGAATCCCAGTTCGTGATCCCACTGATTGTGGATAATGACAGGACTTTGGCGGTCGACAAAGAAGAGCACATGGATGCAGTTCCCCACACGAGCCACGGTGTATGTTAGCATTCGGTGCTTTGAGCCTCGCTGTCGAACGAGGATTCGATGGCGACGGGTCAGTGTCGACGGTGTCGCGTACGTTTGATCTGCTTTCCCGCTGTGCACATGCTTCGCATCTCGAGTCTCCACAACCTCCACAATGCCGCTTGGAGTGATGAGCAACGGTAAGTCTGGTACCTTGATTGTGATCTCTTCAGTCCAGTCACTATCGTTATCATCGAGCGCGACTCGGAAAGTACAAGACAGTTTCGCAGGTTGAGACACTTTTGATGGATCGACGTCTTCGCTGGGTCGTCTCGAAAAAGTGGAGCTCAGCCACGACGCGACGTCCGATGTGAGACTCCGTTTCTTGAAATTAGACAGGCAAACAGGTGTGCACCAGGCGGCATTGTCTCCTGAGATCACCTGTGAAGAAATCAAGAAATCACACTGAGACTTTCACATTACCACCTGGCATCTAGAAAAAAACGCAGTCTTACGTACCGCAGGTTCTTTTTCGCTCATGAGACTGCCGCCTTCGCTGTCCGTTGAAAGAAGCTTCAGTTTCACTCCCTGGTGATGCCAGCAAAGCGAGTCGTCAGAACGCGTCAGATTTTGAGCTACCACAGAGATGAGAAAGAGGAGAATAAACACATGTACCGTTGAGTTGAGCACCACCACTTGAGGGCAAATGAAGATTCGAATTCGTCCTCCGTCGTCCCTCTTCAACTCGACCAAGTAGGACCCTGCGAGCGAGAAGGCGCCAGCTTGCTGAAAGGAAATGATGCATGGCTTCACGTCTCCTTCTGTAGACAAACGGATTTGAGATGACCACTGCAACGCAGTCGTCGAGTCGTTCGATCTTGCTCCTGAATACAACGGATCTGGACAAACCCCGACCTCGAGCACGACAACTCTCTCCTTCGACGAGATCCCCACCTGGTGCTCTTTGCTCGCGGCGACTGAGATGCTCGATTGCTGCTTTGTTACTGGGCAGTTGATTCGAATGTCCATGGTCAAGTCTGTCAAATTCTGAACAATCGCGCCTCGCTCTGCGCGAATCCTAATGATTGGAGAATGACTGCCGTTTGCCTCAGATGCCATTGATACTCGGAAGCGCAGCACACCGAAATCGAAAAACTGATCAACATGATTTTCGTGGCTGCACAGAAGCGAAAACGTCCACTTTGCCTGGTCCTCTTGCTTCAATCGAGTGTCTCGAGCGAGCACTTCAACCTCTGACGCTTCAAAAGGATTAATCGATGACACCATCACTTCGCCCCCGAGTGCTTCAGCATCGATCGGAACCACAGAGTTCTGGATGAAAGAAAAAGTGACAGGTTTAGAACTTGCACATGTGATGGATATCACACAAGAGATACGACAAGCAAGCCCTTACCTTTTGCTTGAAGACGACCTGGATGCCAATGTCCGTGTTGTTCTCGATTGCGAGCGCTGGTAACAGCGTGAGCTCCATCCAAGCATACCTCTGTGCGAATTGGCGCTGAATTGGATCAAAATCGTTTGGTAGCACCGACTTGCACACTGCACGACACGCTTGCAGCCATCCAAAGAAATACGCTCCGTTTGGATCACCATTCCCCTCATCAGCCTTCAGAATCACAAACTGCTCCTTTGAGCCACGCACCGAGTTGTTGCTATTGGTATTGTATCTGCTGCCTGTTTGTTTTCGGTCATCCCGCACAGGGTCGTTGTGGGGTTGAACCAAGCCGAACTCAGCTGGCATCTCGTTGACAGTGAGCGGAGAGCTCCAAGCGCTCGCGCATCGGCTGATTCGAACCCTGAACACAGAATCCGCCATGATGTACGACGTGTTCTCATCGTGCCTTGAAGTCAGCGAAGCGTGTACGGACTCAGTGGGAGTGCGAGTCGATTGTGAGCGTGGCGCTTCCTCCTTTGCTGAGAAACCTTGTTCCTGTGGCAATGCATTCAGTTGTCCGCACTTGAACACCGCGCTTTTCTCGTCATTCAGCATCAAATGGACCGGAAACTCGCAAAGATTTCGGAAAATGATCGGCGGACGCAGCGTCACGACAGTTTGAAGCCCTCTCAGCTCGACGCATACCCAGAGAAACCCCGAGTCCTTGAAATACCTCCCAGTCACACAGTTCTCCTTGATCACACACGGATCGCTCCATACGGAATAAGAATCATCGGCAAGCTCCTGGTTTCCTTCACTTGTGTGCTCAATGTTGGCTGGAGTGGCAGCATCCTCCTCCTTCTCGAGCGCGAACTCCATCCGGTAGTACGCGTTCGATGCCAAAGACAACCAGCTGTACGTCGCGCTCGACTTTGCTTTCACTTGAAGACATTCTGAAGTGCCTTCTTGGCGATACCAGATGTCTCGCTTGGCTTCATTGACCAAGGTGATTCGCATATCATGCAGCAGCAAGTCCGTTGGCGCTATCTCGCCCCGTCGTGGCTCCGATACCAGGTCTTGGGGCTTCGCCGCGAGAATCTTGTCCATTGTCGAGAGGATCAGCATCGTGGTATGATTCAGATACAGCGCAACTGGGTCTACAACCGTGGACACGCCGAGTCCCTCTTTTGATGAGTGGATCATTCCATGGACACTGACTCGCGGAAGCACCGACACGTTGAGCAGCTGAGCGAAGTTCTGGACATACACCTGCAGCGAGGTGGAGACAATCACATCAAGCTCTGGATTCTTCTCTCCGTACTTTGACAGCGACACCACCGTGTCCTTGAACCCCATCGAAATGACTTCGTGGGCGTAATCCATGAAGCTGATATGGCACAGGGAGACTCCGATCCGCGGAGTGTTGACACTCACCACTGCTCTCTGGAAAGCTTCTGTCGCCAGAGTCGAGTTGATGCGTATCGATGAGGCGAGCAGCGCATTCACAAGCAGGCGCTTTTGCTTATGCTGGAGAAATGGACCAATTCACAACAAACACACACAAATAATTCAGAATCAGAGTACCACAAAGCGGTAATACTAAAGTATACAAGGCACAGCACCTCTGCCTCTTTGTCAATGAAGATCGGGCTTCTCCATCTCAGCTCCCACTTGTCGGACGGCGGGGTGTCTTGGAGCTGCACTCTTCTTGTTGCACTCGCCAACTCGAGGAGCTTCGCATGGTACGCGTAGTCCTCCATATCTTCTTCAAACCATTGCGTCACAAAATCGCCAAAGCTTTCTGGCTCGTAGAGAGCCGACGCATCCAAGCGGTACCGACTGTTGGAGCTTGTTTCCCAGGGTACGAAGAATTCGCTGATGATCACAAAGCGGTTGCTCTGATAGTCCCAGCACCGAAGCTGGCAGAAGATATCACAGAGTCGTGCAGAGCTGCTCTCCTCGTTCGCGTTCCCGTGCCAGGTTGGCCACCCATTCGGCATTCCAGTGGGCGGAATCGGCACCGGGTTGGCGATGATTTCGTCAATCACTCGCGGGATGTAGTAGCACCAGCGCATCCCCATCCAGCTCATGGTCTTGTTCTCAAACACTGGGAGCGCTGACGAATCGGACGGCGATGGATCAGGACTCTCAACTTCCCACGGAAAATTGATTTCTTCGATAAACGATAGCAGATCGGCTTCGTCAATCTGCTCATAATTGTTGAATTGAATCTCGTCGATTTGCACCAGCGTCTTGGCTTGTTGCGTCTGCGAAAGCGCATCAGACGAGTTCCCTGTCTCGATGAAGAGCGACTCCGTAAGCACCAGCTCACCTGGCGCAGGATGGCGCGCTTCAGCAACTCGGCGCAAGTAGTTGAAATCATCCGTCGAAGAAGGCGCTTTCTGGACACCGTCGTCTTGACTGGGTAGTGCGTCGCCACCACTGCTAACTTGATTCACGGATGAACTGGGCTTACGGGATCCCTCTGCCTTCGCAGGTTGCACTGCGCCTAGGAGTGATACCATAGACTCGACTGAGTACGAAGAAATCTTCACCTCAACTGCACTGACCTCTCCCTGGAGGTTGATTCTGGAAAGAGGTGTGGCTAGGAGAACTTTCGAAGCGTCGCTATTGTTCGAACTCTCCCTTTTTTCAAGGATCTTGTTGATGTCACCAGTTACTCGGATGGTGCAGTCTTCGAGAAAGCGGAATCTGGCAGATCCGGAATTCAAATGCCTCGAAAAGTTCGCCCAGGTACTTGCGATATGGCTTGGCAGCGACCCGACCGTACCGTAGCGGAACTCGATTCCAAGGATTGGTGTATCAGAGGACGTTTTCACTCCCATCTTTTCTAGGTTGAGCATGAAATCCGTCTCTTGCACGGAGAAATATCGATTCAGTTCATGCACTGCGTCGCCGCTTGATGTAAGCAGCTTGTGTCGATGATTCCAACCTTCCACTCCGATCCCCACATTTGCGAAAGTCTGTCCACATGTGACCCACACGCACGTAGCTGACTCTGGGGTCTTGTTCCGGTCAGTTCGTTCCCACAAGGAAATGACGCTTGGTGCTATCAGGATCTTCACCGTCGTCTTGCCTCTCGAAGTGTACTGACCGTGCTCAGCAACGAGATCACCTCTGGGTGCACTGGACAGAGTCCTAAAAGCTCTGCTGGAGTAAACTGCTGAAGAGCTACACCGAAGAAACTGCTTGAGCTGCTCCAACAAGTGCACGGAAAGATGCAGCTGATATGCTTGCATGTCGAGGAATATCATGCGCTCTTTGTGGTCGAGGGAGCTCCATCGACCAGAGAGCAGTTTCTCCGGATAGTTGTCAGCCCCCAGCTGCCATAACGCGGGGTCCGAGCACGCACCAAACACAAGCTCCTCCCTTGTAGCTAGCGCGCCGTCGTTCTTTGAATGACCAGCTGCACAGCGGAAGCCTGCCACAACATTCTGAATCGAGAAATTTCCGGATCCATCTGAGCAATTGTGGAGAATGCTCATGCTTCCAACACGCACGTGGATCGAAGCCGTGGTGTTGGAGAGCGCGATTTCAACCCCATCGCTTGCGAATGTGTACACGACTTGAGAGTTTGGGGACGCAGCAATCAATGTGGATCCCGTCGTCTTGTTGTCGAGTTCGGGGTCCAGTGTGCTCGTTCGCTTTGGTTTTTTCTGTGCTTTCAATACTGGAGACTGAAGTAGAGATCCAAGCGCCAGTAAAGCCCCCGAAATCCGCCCGATGACAACGTCATAATCCTGTTTCCGCACCTCGAGTCGCAACTTTGTGATCGCAAGCGCTGCGCGTCTTGAAGCCTTGTTCTCACCTCCGCCGGCTTCTTCGATGTCGACAGCAACGTTAAATGGCAGCAAGAATGTTTCGGACGCACAGACTTCAATTGCAGCTCCTTCAACCTGTTGCGACAGAAAATGCTCAAACGGCCCAGGTGGGTCGACCACACGGCTTTCTTGAATATCAATGCGAGCGAAATCTACAACAGCACCGTGGATCTTCCCGATCTTGCACCACAACCGAAGTTTTGATTCGCCCAGTCGTTGCGATGGAGGTCTTTGGCGCCGCGGCAGCTTGGTCGCATTGAAAGGAGGGTATCCTAATCCATCCAAACTGATTTCGTTCCAGGTCGAGCTCAGTACTGAAGTGGAATCGATCATGAGCATCGCATTCCCGGGGCTTACTGCGTGACTCATTGCAAGCGCTTCGCTCAGTCCCTCACTTGGGAGGATGAGCCGGATCTGACCAGCAACAAGAGACAGCTGGATGTCGTCAAGAGTTGCAGCGTTAGGCACGTTTTCTGCAGTGGTGACAATGGGTAGATCTGCGCTCGAGGCCTCAATAGCAGCATCTTCATACAACAATGTACCATCTGCATCATCTCCGGTACGAATTCTTGACGCAGACTTCCTGCCACCAAGTGCGTCCAGAAGCGCAGTTGCACAGTGCAAGCTTGATGTGGTGAGTGCCACGTCGATACTTTCAACTGACGCTGCAACGATATGCTGATGATCAGATGATTCACCATAGTTTCTGAGGAAGACCGCGAGCAGAGGACTTGGACGAGGATTATTTTGCGCTTTCGCCCTGTTCCAAGACGTCAACAGTGGGATCGCAGCAGGTTTTAAACTTGACGACGGTCTTCTTGGGCCACACTCAGACGTTCCAGAGCTGCTCACTTCCGTACGAAACACCTTGGCGATCTGGTTCGTCAGCTGCCAGGTGAGCATTGGTGACGGAATCAACGCTGAGGGTCGCTGGGATGTGGTAATACGAAATGCCTCCATGACACTGAGTAATTCCGAGTCATCAAGGCACAGCAGCATTCCAAATAGACTGTGGTATGAGAGAGCGCTGAAGTCGCCAAATCTGGTTTTCTCAGCTCGCACTCGGTGATGAATCACTTCGTGGAGTCCGATGTCGCCAACAGATGCTTGGAAGTCTCTGAATACTCGATCGGTCGTGTGATCGACAGCGTTCTTGATTGGACGATGATTGCCGACTCGAATTGCAGCACTGGCATCGGTGACTCTACCATCGATCTCCACCAGAATAGGTATTAGCGTGTCAGAGCTGGAGTTGGTGCTGGTCTTGCGGATGTCACCACATAGCTTAACGCTGATGTCGTCAACCTGTGCTCCCATTTTGCATGACCACTGGTGCGATATTGAGCTGCTGCTCGTTGTTTGAATCACATTCTCATCGCCATTAGCAATCCTTCTGACGGATTTAACATTGCGATTCGATCTGCGCATGGACGGAAGCTTGAGCAAGTAGTGAAGCTACACCGTTTAAGAAAAGAAATGCACACAAAAGGTTGTCAGACGTGGAATACATACGAGCAGGTGCACAATGAACAACCAATCTTACCGTCAGACGCGAAAAGTTGGCGTAGACTTTCGAGACATGGACATCTCCTTCAACTGCGTGATGGTGCTGATCCTGATTCTTGTCCACTTGATGCATATACGCAACTTGACCGCTCAGTCCTTGGAGGACAAAGATGGGCCGCTCATCGAGAGCACTTCCGCTTTTGTTCGCCGCCATCAATATTCGTAAATCGCCGCAGCTCCATGTCAATCGTGCTCTGTTGCCACTCATTGATTGTGCCAAGCTTGAGCTTTCCTCGGGTGATGACGAGATTGCTACTGCTGGAATGGTCACGTCCACGAATTCATTCATGTGAACAAGACCCTCGCACGAAGAGAAGTTGACGACAATCCCCCAGTTTGTTGGAACGCGTAGTGCTGGGGTGTTTGATGCAGGTGCACGTGGAGGAGAAGGTTTCTTCTCGTGGCTCTGCTCAAGCTGACGATACACCCGACTTTTTTGCAAAGACTGCTGAATTCTCGAAACCCCTCCCGCTCCATTCACTAATCCTTTCAGGTTTGCTTCAAACTTCGCGATCTTTGCAGAGACCCGCAATCGGTACCTTGAAACTTGATCTGATTTCTTGACATTTGGCTCGGATACGAAGAGACTCGGCAGCAGTGGCACAAAACAGGATGCACCCGGAGTTTTCTGGTCGCTGAAAGAAAGAGAGAGGAATAGCTGCTCACCAACTGCGACAAATGGATTCGGTCCGCTGTGGAATTCGAGATAAAGCCGACTTGGATCGCGTTGTAGAAACGAGGACACTGACAGCGAGCCGATTTCTGCGACCAGAACCCGTTCGTTTAGCGATTCCAATCGCAACGAACTCGTTTGGGACAGTGACACTCGCACGCTGCCCACATCCAGTCGGAAAACCCTTGAACGCATCCTGCAACCGAAGACGGGATCATGAAGGAACGATTTGCCACCAATCGCACTCAATAATCCATCCGCTGCAACACATCCATGGAATACACTCTCATCGCTTGTCTTCATCATCACTCGGTCCACTTCAAGCGATGCCTTCTTTTTGCAGCCGCTTTCTTGTGCATCGCCACGCTTCATGTCATCGTTCACCGCCAGCTCGAGTCCGACTACTTGGACAACGGATTCAGCAAACTGCAAACCTCGCGGAGGCGTACAAGAAGCAGACAGCTCTCCAACACTGAGTAATTTTCGTACCGATGTACCGCCACGATTCGAGCCACAATACACCAAATCGCGAGCCAGAACAGTCAAGTTAGCGAACTGCTTTCGAGCATTGGACACCTCAACGCTTAGCTTGCTGAACGTAACCAGAACGGTGTCATCGGCAGGTTGAGCGAAGTTGTTCACTGCTCCTTGTGTCCCCAGAGTCTCTTCGTCGCTTGGTCCAAGTTCTCCGCGCTTGCCCTTCTCATCCTTTTTGACGACATCCGACACAAAGTTGGACATCAACTCGATGACATCATTGTACCGGCATGGATCTAACGATGCGTCGGCTTGACCCAGCGACACGTCAAGCACTCGTAAAGGTCGATTGGGCACATCGTTTTCAGGTGTAGGAGCAGCGGTGCCCTTGATGGAACTCACGGCATTCTTGCCGCCTCTTGACGAAGAGACCCGCAATCGAACTGCAGAATGAACGCTGCGACGGCGAATGTCGTTGCTTCGACAAGAAGAGGACAGCGACTCGGCACCGCATGTGTGAAGCGTCTGGCGAGCTAAAAGTGCGAACAGCTGCGGTTGCAGTAGCTGCTGCATATTTTCGACAGCTCCGAGATCTGGACTGCGAAGTTGCTGGTACTCGCCTACGATATCACCCAATGCCTCCTGCAGCTTCTCGGTGACTTGAATAGACACCGCGTGAGCTCGCGATGCACTCGTCAGCGCAAGCAAAAGAGCTTTTCTGTCCATAGTTCTCTCTTTCAAGCCGATTGACCTCGTAACGTCTTGACAAACTCTGTACAATGTCGACGTCGAACTGCAGGGAATACTCATCCCTTTCCAGACAATCGAGCATTCGCATGGCGCCTGGAAATCAAACTCTTTCTCCGTATCGGATGTCGATTCTAACGTCTTCCACACAGGAATCTCGGTGTCAAAACTCACTTTGACAAGCTCAAAGCTTCGCGTTTCTCGACGGTTCAGATGCCTCAACTCTTCTCCATAGAACGAGCTGATAAAGTACGGGTGAGAGACACAATTTGCAAACGCCACCGTGTCCACAGACCCCCACTGGAAGATTGGAGCATCGCCTTGCTTACCATCATTGGCGTCTTGGCTCGCGCTGGTGGCAGACAGCAACTCCACTCTTTCGATCTCAAACACCAAATCGGATCTCCTCTCGTCTCCTTGAACGGAGATGCCTTCGAGCGCGACGTAATGCGATCGAAGTGTGCAGAGTGGCGTCGCAGGTCGCGAGATTCGAGATCTTGTCTTTTGGACTGGTACCCTCACTAGTCCCAGATTCGCTACTGGCACCAGCTCTTCCGTGATGATGACTGCGGAATCATCCGCTTCGTTGAGGTTGTCTTGACTCTCTTGAGGGTGTTTGCGAAGTGTGAGCGACACCGTTCGAATACAGAGTCGTAAACACGAGACCAACGAAAAGGGTCCTTCTTGAGCCTTGAGTGCTGTCTTTGCTGCAGCGTCCGCAGCCAACGTCGTGTTCACTCGCTTCAGTGCTTCCTTTGTCTCTGCGATAATCTCAGACTCAAGGTCATCTTCCTCATCATTCTCACTACCGCCGAGTACGTTCATGGCCCAGCCAATCCAGGACCCATTGCTGTTTGGCGCCTTCGAATCTTGCACTTGGGCTTCTGCAAGCGGCCCACCTGGAACCACGTCTGGAACTTGAATAATTGGCTCTACGCTCTTCGTGGACGGCTTACCGGACGGCGGATCGGTGAGTAGCGGTGGAATAGTCTGAGATTCGTTCTCGTCGGAGCTCGATGTTTCTTTCCTTGACGATGCAATTCGCAAGAGCTGGGCGATCATTTGCAGCTGCCGATCACTGAGTGAGAACGTGAGCTCTCCGATGAAAACGTCCAATTCGTACATCGGTTTGACCTTGGAGCGATTGCACGAGTATAGAAAGAAGGGGTCGCACACGACTGACGGCCGAGTGGGAAGATCAAAGACCGATTCGCCCTCTGGGGTGCCACTGGTAACCGGAGCTGGGTTCGAATTCGTCTCAGGCACTGGAGCTGCGGCTCGTGGCTTCATGAGAATTTTCGCTCGCGCGGACACCGACGTCCTCGCCAGCACGGGCACTTCGTATCCAACAACCTTCCGATATACGTCCGCGGTCTTGGAATCACTACGACCGCGTGTATACCGATCGAGGAAAATCGTCAGGTCTTTTGCGTCGATTCTCTGTTGTCACATATGCATGCATGGGTCCGCATCAGTTTCAAGCAGTCTGAGCCGGTAGAACACACAAAAACTAGCATACCTAGTGTTTGCTTAGCAGCAAACTTACCTTGCAGATAGCTTGTGCCGGACCTTGGGGCTCTTCGAAGCTTCTCTTCCAGTCTTTCTCCGCACTCGCCGAATAAAAGTCTAGAGTCTATCCGCCGCAACACAAAGACAGACGCCAACATGCATAATGTCACTCAGAAGAACAATACTGAGTATCAAGGCAGACAACTCATGCTTACGCACCCCGAGTGCAACCGAGAGTACAATGTCGTCCTGCTCGTACTTTAGGACGAGATTGTTGACCTACACACGGAGAGCAACGACAAAGCTTTAAATAAGTACACGTACGAGAAGTTCACGACGCCAGGGAGCGCGATTATACCTGGATACTGATGTTGGCCAGGATTTTCTGCAGCGACTCGTGCAGCCAGCCTGATTTCGGCTGCTCAATCTTTGGCTCTGGTGCGGGAGGATCTTGCACTGATCTACATTCGCATGGCACATCGCAACCATAGGGCATCAGCATGATGCCAAGACTAACACAAAGTGCGAGCTAGTTCATCTGATACGTTCATGCACACTCACTTTGCGTTTGCAGAAGAATTTGACGGTAGGTCACTTGAAGCAGTGCGCTGCGCGCGCCGTTCCGCGTCGCTGCGTGCGGTGAGGATCAGCTCAATCGTGTACAGCTTCACTTCAATCGGCTGTGACAGCAGCTGTGTCCACGGGATGTGAATGCGCAGCTCCTGTTTTACACAAACCAGCGCATTTCATTCACACGATCACATACGTCAGTATCCAGACACCGATCCGTTCCTGGTCGAATGCATGCGCCAGGCGAATCCTACACAACCCCTCACCAAAAAACAGACAACGTACTCGAATGAATCCGCGCGAGAAATCGAACAAAGAAGGAATCTCCAAGCTTTCCTGTCATGAGTGCGTGGAGTATCCAGGACGCCGCACCAGTTAGACATACCCAAAAGCCACCGCATGCAGGCATACACTGCTGGTTCAAAAGCAATCCGCGGCGCCTGCCCGCGCACGCGCGTACGTGGCACGCTTTCGCCATTCTTACCATCAGCACATGACGCTTGATCTCGAGGTCATTGAGCACCAGGTCGCCGCCGAAGAGCCCGAGCCCCTCGAGCTGGATGCCCTCGATGTACTTGCTCAGGTAGAACTGCAGGTTCTGCGCGATGTACCCGCGCAGCGGCGACGACAGGATGTCCAGCATCTCGGCGCGCGCGTTGTCAATTGCTCCGAGAGTCCTTTCCACTTTCCCTTTTTTCCACTGTCAAAAAAGGAAGCGCGTTAAATACGGGATTCACCCTAAAACTTGACTTTCCCGTTTTCAAGACCCTCATTTTCCCGTAGCGAGCGCCATCAAACCATGGGTCAGCGCTTGATTATTGAATGTCCCGTAGAATCCCATTTCCAATACGATTTTTCTCCCGTACAAACATTTTAATGCAAGAATATGGTAGCTAGCCTCGATCGTTTGATTGGTCAAAATATTTACCATGAGCCTCTTTTCCTCCAGTAAAAACACGTAATGATTTTTTCGCTTTTTGCGAAATTACCATCCCTTGGGTGCTTAATGTTTTGTTGACGTACGCCAGTGTACAAATGCCTAGCTCAAAAGCGACACCAACGCCCAAACCACAAACCGAAAGCTCGGGATGGAGCTCTTGGCCATATCGAAGGATTTAATCAATGTACTTACGCATAGTACCTGCGCGCTGAACTCGGGTCGTACAGCCCAAGAACTTGCTCGTTGATACCCAAGTGGGTTGCGCTATCTTCTGCCACCCCACCTACTGCGAACATTCAAACGCAGCGACGGAGACCTCGACCGTGCTTTCATCGATTAGGGAATACGCAAATCATTGGCGAATCCGGTGCAAACAAGAATGCGGTGCTGGTGAAGACACCGTTAGTGGACACCCAACGCAGTCGGAGAGAACCTGGAAGAACCGTCCAGGATCGACCTTGAGATATGCATGTCGACGCGCATCGAGTGGCTCCACATCTACCTGCTACCACACGCCAACGGAGACGCCCGAGCACGTGTCGAATAAAAGTGCCAATACTTTATTAGATACCTGCGATCGCTTTCATACCAGGAAGCACGAAGTGCTCGTCCCAAGTTACAACATACAGGGTAGAAAACCAGGTGACGCTCTTCATGCTCGGTCCACCCCAGACCAAGCCCCCAACACCGGCTTTTCTGGACCACTCATGCGGACCCATCCATCCATTCATCCATCCTCCAATCAACAAAACAGCGTTATCGACGTCAAGGACGCGTGATCGTTCATGCACTCTGAGATGCGAAGTAGCATACATATCAGACCCCCCCTCACCACCACCAATTTACAACAGGCACATGCTTGCGATTGATGCTTGGATTGCATGCACATGCTTGCGGGCCGCGAGTTGCGGCGACAAATTTGCTGAGAACAGGCTGACAGCAACCTCCCAAAGTGATGTCATATCGAGCGTGCCATGCGCACAAACACTTGTGTTCACAGTCATTCAGTCATTTCCTCCAGAGACTCAGACCAGGGGACCTTGTTCGGATTCGGATGCATGCACGCGACAGGGCTCTTTATCCAACGAACAGAGAAGAAAAAGGACCACCGCTCTTTTGGGTGGGGGGTGGCATTTGCGCACAGAAAGAGCGGATGCAAAGTGAGCGACGGGACGCTGGTCCAGGTCGCTCGCGGCAGGGCTGAAGGCTGCAAGCAGGCTGCAGGTTGCGGCCCAAACAATTTGGAGCTGAGAACGGATGTGCGGAAACCTACAAGCTCGAATGGTTTTCCCGTTCGAAAAACGGAGCGAGAAACTGTGCACTTTTGCCTGCTGTGAAACTGGCAAATCATTTCACGATGTCAGAAAAGATACGATTCTGTCAAGATTCAGCTGACAGATTCCCCAAATCATCATCCCGTTCCAGACGATGAGGACGCGTATCAACACTGTAGGTCAGCTCTCTCTCTCGAGAACGTTGTTCTATGCTTTTCATGTTGCAGTAGAACGGATCAGTGTTTGTGCAGGTACACATTGACACCTTGGGTGTTGTATGGTGTAATGGATGGCGCTTGTGGTGTGTATGTGTGTCAACCATCCCGCTTCAAGAGTTCAGTTCAAGGCTGGTGTGCATCGGAGACGACCGCGTCCCACTGTCGCGCCGGTCGCTCACTCAGACGAATGAAGATGCGCCGCCATTCTTGTTCCTGCGCAAGGCATTGGCGGTTCACGCAGACGAATCGAGGCGAATCCCGAGCGAATCTGGCGCACCCACCGCGTTAGGATAGAGGAAGTGTGCCATCACCCAGGACAGTACTCGGCTCGACTTTGGTCTTAAGATTCGGCGGCGTATTAAAAAAGCAGATTGATGCCCTAGATTAATGACCATTTGAGAGTGCAGGGAAATGACTGTACGCATTGCTGGGTTATATTTGCGGCGGTGGCGAATGCATGAGGGTACAACATTCTCTAGCTGCAAAAGCCCTCGGCTCACGAGGGTTTACGCATCGCGCGAGAACAGCCCGAAGCCCACGCTTGACACGCTGGCTGGCGCAGAAACGAGGCGTCGTTTCGTGCGCCCTGCCCCGTCTCTGCTCGTATTCGTCCATCTGATGCGTGTCAACGAAAGGGTCTTCTAGAGATGGGAGAAGGGAGAAGGGAACGAGCAGGTCGTCGCGTCGAGTCGAGCGAATCCACTGCGCACCTCACGCCTCACACTTCACCCGCTGCTGCTGCTGCTGTCGACGCCAGGGCCTCCTTCACTGCACTGCGCTGGACCGTTGATCTCTTCATTCCTCAATTTGCCGTGAGCGAGCAGTCGACCTTCCTCCTCTCTTCTTCGTCAGAGAGAGAGACTTCTTCCTCCCCCCACTCGAGGCAGGTTACACCCAGGATGGTCGCGACTCCGACTCGTCTTGCCGCCTTCGTCGCATTGGCATGCCTGACCTTCCAGGACGCCGCGCACGCCGCATCGCTCGAGAGCAACCCCGTGACTCCGCTCGGTAACATCACGCTGCTGAACCACGATCACCCGGCGTTCAGCAACAAGCGCGCGAAGGATGCGCTGAAGCCCATTATCAAGGACGACCCCGTGCAAGATGCTATTCTCGCTGAAAGTGGCATCACGTCCGTGCCTGTCACTGGTGGCATCGATGTTGATGTGCCTGCTGGTGTCCACGCGCAGCGCGCTCGTGCGCTCGAAGGCAACAACATCTACCCTGATGACATCACTAGACTCGAGAACTACTTTGAGACCCCGATGGAACGCAGCTTTGACGTGCTCAAGTCCAAGTACTCGAGCGCTGCGCGTGCGGCCGCGCCATGGCCAGGCTCGTACTGGCCGACCCACTTGGACGGCATCAATCAGCGCTGGAAAGCGGACGAAGCGAGTCCTGCGGAGAAGTACGCACTGGGCTTCAAGCGCGACGTCCAGGACTTCAAGGATACGATCTCGGCGAGCACCGGTGTGCTTTCGATGAGCGACAACCAGCCGTGCAAGTCGGACAGCGACTGCGCTGGGTCGAGTGACGGCAACACCTGCGGCATCCGTGAGGGCCAGACGCGCGGCTACTGCATGGCTGACTGGTACGGCATCTGCCACGCGTGGGCTCCAGCAGCTCTGAATGAGCCTGAGCCAAAGTGCGACGTAACACGAAACGGCGTTCTCTTCCACCCTTTCGACATCAAGGCTCTGCTCTCGCAGTTCTACGACGGCGCGGAGCTCGACACCGTGATGACGGGCGTGCGTTTCTGGGGACCAGACTCGATCAATGCGCAAGACAAATACGGACGCTACGTTGGCCCAGATCGCCGCGACATTGGTGCGGGTTTCTTCCACATCGCGCTCACGAATGTCATGGGCAAGTACGCGAAGCCGATTGTCATGGACGTGGACAACACGGCGGCGGTCTGGAACATGCCGATCCGCTCGTACGAAGTGACCCGTTCGGACCTAGTCGACGTCGCGACGGGCTCGCTCGCTGAGTTCGGCACCGAGGATTACCCGTTCAACCCGGACGCCAAGTACTTAGTGTATACGACCACGAAGTTGAGTTGGATCGTGGAAGCCTACGAGGACGGTCCTCTGGTCTCGACTGGTCGTGTGGACGCATACACCCGCAGCAAAGACTATACGTACTTCTTGGAGCTGGATGCGCAGAAGAACATCATTGGTGGCGAGTGGCTCGGAGCGTCCAAGCAGGATCACATTGATTTCCTCTGGGTCGCTATCGGAAAGCCAGGACCAAACATGATCACCTCAGCCGGTATCTACTACAAGGAGGTTCGTCAACTGCTTGACGCGTCTATCTTGTGTGCTCCAATTACTTCGCCGACTCCTTCACCAACGACTGCTAAGCCAACCCCAGCGCCTGTTCCAGCACCAGTGACTCCAGCTCCAACGACTCTAGCGCCTACTCCAGCACCAACCACCACTACTCCAAACCCAGCTCCAGAGACGCCAGCTGGAGGCAAGCCATCACCAGCTCCAGAGACGCCAGCTGGAGGCAAGCCATCACCAGCTCCAGAGACGCCAGCTGGAGGCAAGCCATCGCCAGCTCCAGAGACACCA
>JALBZD010000144.1:0-56276 GCA_038050675.1 Globisporangium cylindrosporum | reverse complement strand
GCGAATTCGCTCGGTAGTCCGCAAGTAGGATCAACCAGCGCCAAGACAGACAACTACCACCCAAGACCGACAATTAGCAAGCGACAATGGCACGTGACAGCAGCAGCAGCAGTTCCAGCGGCAGCGGGGGTAACGCCAAGAGCGACGGCGTGGACTTCTGGGCGGACCTGCTCATGGCGTGCTTCGCGCCGTCCTTCTTCTTCCGCGTCAAGAGCGACGACCAGCGCACTGCCTCCTCGTCCTCCTCTTCATCCCACGCGCAAAAGCCCCATCGACACCGCGCTCCAAGAGCTATGCATGCAACAGCAGCAGCGATTGCCTCAAAAGGAAAGAGCAATAGAAATAGAAGAAAAAAACTCGGAATCCACCGCCTCGAATAGTAGCCTCTGTGGCTCATACAAACGCCCATATAAAAAACCAGCAACAACAATAACTGCACAGCAACACTTGCCTTTTCTCCAAGCAGCCTGGCCAGCAATCGACCAATTCGATCTATTGGCGAGATGAGCAGCTCAGACAAGCAGAGCGCCGCGCCTGCGACGCCAACCCAGGCTGCCGCTGCGGGCGCCATCGCTGGGGGTGCGAGTCCAGTTGTGCGCATAAGAGAGAGAGAGAGCTTTGTATGGAGCTGCTGGGTACTGACTCTGTTGCTGTGTGTGTGTGCGTGGCTTTTGATGCGCAGGAGCAACGCGCTTGATCGCCGCGCCACTTGGTACGCTCAGCTTGCTGATGCTTGGAACCTGCAGCCGCTCGGCGTTGCATGTGCCGGCTGTGTACTGGTTGCATATATCATGTATGTGTTGTTGTTGTTATTGACGTGGCATTGCTCTTGATATCCGCATGTATCTACAATCGATAGACCTGGTCAAGATCAGGTAGGAATTCCAACCATCTTTCTTCATGTTGTTAAACGCGCATTGATTTGTCATACACAGCCCAGTCCAGCTGATGCGCTTTCGTTGTATACACTGTCTCTATAGATTCCAAGTGCAGCAGGCGCCGATCTCCAAGAAGGCACACGGGAAGGCCAAGTACGTGACCTTCGTGCAGTCGATCAAGAGCATCCACGGCGAAGAAGGGCTCAAGAGCTTCTGGCGGTACCCATGCACGCTCCATTGCCCGTTATCATTGTCAACACCAACGCACCATATTTCTATAACCAATGAATGTCCTATTGTTGCTAACCGTATATGCAGAGGCAACTTGGCGGCCACAGGGCTCTGGGTCTCGTACTCGGCGATCCAGTTCGGCTGCTACCGGAGCCTCAACGGGCTCTGGTCCACTAATTTCCAAGAACGCTACAGCACGACCGTGAGCACACTCAACGGTGCGCTCTCGGGGGTCGTCGCGACTGCGGTCACGTACCCGCTCGACCTCTTCCGCACGATCTTCGCGAGCCAAGGCGTGCCCAAGCAGTTCCCGACCATGCAGAGCCTTGTGGCGCACACGTGGGCGACGCGCGGCGTGTCAGGTTTCTACAGCGGGCTAAGCGCCACGCTTTTCCAGATCGCGCCGTACATGGGGCTGAGCTTTGGTATCTACTCGTCGCTGAACACGCTCGCAGCCACGAAAATGAACATGGCGCACTCGAGCGGATTGGCTGTGGGGCTCTCGTACGTTGGCACAGGCGCAGTCGCGGGACTGCTCTCCAAGCTCACGGTGTACCCTCTGGACACGCTGAAGAAACGCATGCAGATGCGCCAAGTGCCGCGCTGCGCGTCCTATGGCATCATCCCGCACTATGAGAGCTCCTGGCAGTGCCTGCGCGACATTATCAAGAAAGAGGGCGTGCGCGGGCTCTACAAAGGCACGACTCCAAGTCTCATCAAGTCCGTGGTCACGCACAGCTCGACCTTTGCGACGTACGAAGTCGCGCTTGTGACACTGCAGAAGTTTAGTGCTGGTGTTCACGAGAATGCTGGCGACAAGCACCACCAGCGCTACTTTAACAGCCAGAGCGAGAGATGATACTTACCGTTAGAATGTGTGTGTGTATGTGAGAGAGAGAGAGAGAGAAAGCGAGACTGGCGGTAAGTGGTAGACGTGGAAATTTGTAGGCTAATTTAAATACGATCTCTCTCATTTGTCATTCTTCATCTTCTTGGCTCGCTCAACTTGTAGTTGACGGCGTCTCTGCAGGAACCATCGCCGCATCTTCACCAGCATCATTGTCTTCTTTATTGTCGTCACAGTGTGCTGCCGACTCTGATTCTGCTGTTGTTGCGATTGCTGCTCTTTCTTGGTCTTCGGCGTGCTTTTGCTGGTAAAAATCCTCGAGGAAGCGCAGGCGCTTGGTGTCCGCCACAATGCGATCCATCGACATCTGTGCCATACAAATAGATCACACACATGTAATTTGGTTAAACCAATTCCTCAGGTTCCACACTGTAGACAACCAATTTCCACACGTCTGCATCTCGTACCTGCTTGATATCGTGAAGTATGAACCTGCGCACGGCCTCGGCGTCGCTGATGTGTCTGATGGGCTCTGGCGCTTTCGCCGTCGCTTTTGATGAGGTCGAGCCCCCTAGAACGTCCAGATTACCGTTGTTCCGACTGTGGCTACCAATGTTGCACGCGTCCAGCGAGTTCTTCCGCTGCGCTGCATGCGACGAGCGCGAGTGCGTGCTCGAGATCGACGACGCGGACGATGAGCGCGTCATTGACTCGCGGCGACCGCTGCCGGACGTCACCTTCGCAGATTTCTTCGCGTCGGTGGATCTGGAGGTGCGCGACGACGCGAAGTCCCTCGAGCCGCTACGTTTGCGCAGATAATTCTACGCATATGCACCAATTAGAGCAGCATTTGTTAAGCCTGGAGCAGGGGAACGAACAAATTCAGAATACCGTCATGATTTCTTACCGATGGCGAGGACACGGCAGGCACACCACCACCACCACCTGCAACGTGTCGGTGGTGACTGTGGTCGCCTGATGCATGGGACTGCGCGCCGGACGTTCGTTGGATTTTGTTGCGATTCGCGGGGCGATCGGCCGTGCTGCGCAACGACACCGTGTGCGTCGCTGCCGCGAGCGCTATTCTCGATTCCACGTGGTGCGCAAGCTCCAGTTGCGTCACTGCTGCCGCTGTTGCTGGTGCTGCCACTTGTGATGATGACGTCGCCGTTGCTTCGTTGTTGTTCTGGATAACGAGCTCCAGCTGGTTCACTTTTGCCTGCAGCATGTCTTTCCACGTGTCTTCCTCGTCGTCGTCATCCGCCCACTCCTCCATCGACCGGCGGTGCTATACATTGCGCATGTACAGTAGTGAGCTACAAGGCACATACGAGGAGGTGTACCCATTTTGATCGCAGGCAATCTCAAAGATAGGTACACTCTACTCACCGGAATCTTGAGATCTTCCGCCCTCGGCGCCGACGCGTCGCTGTTGAAGCCCGCATTCGCGTCTTCCTGCTCTTCCGCTGCGCTGTCATCGACTATACGACCGTCGCCATTATTGTTATCGTCATCGTCTTCGAGGCAGATCTCGCAGCCATCGCCATCGCTGTTGCCGCGCTCTTTCGGCGGTGCCGCGTCATCGCTCCACACGCCTTCGTCATCATCGTCGTCGTCGTCCTCATCGCCACCGCCACTGTCACGGTACCCATTGCTGTCGCCGATAAGCGCTCCACCGCTGCTGTGCCGAGAGAAGCGCTGTATTTTGAGCTCGTCCTGCTGGCCATCCTGGCTCGCGGAGTTCCCGAAGATCGAGCGGAACGTGCGGCTCGCCCCCGCATCGCGCGTCATGGTCGCGTCGTCCTCCACGTCGGCGCTGCCGCTCATTCAGCGTGTCGATGGCGCGTGCGAGTGAGTGGGTGCGTGGCCTGCTGGAGAGGCACGGGCAGTATACACGCAGATAGGCTCACTGAAGTAGATAGATAGATAGAGAGAGATGGATGAATGTAGCGTGTGCGCTCCCAACGCCATGCGCCGAGCAATGGGCTTTGCTTTCTTTCCAAGTCGCATGCGGCGGCGCATTCGAAGCGGACGAAAAAGAACGAAGCAAACCAACGCGCGGGTGTAAACTAACGTTGGTTATGTAGAGCGTAAATAACGAACGCAACGCACGAAATTTTGGAGCCTCAAAATATCCACATTTAGTGGGAGCGGCATTGCAAACAAGTAACATACGCAGTCGACTCTAGATATTATTCATATAAATCAGATAGATGACGTCCAAACTTGCTACTATATTGTCTGTACATGATAGCAGCCAAATTGTCCGAAATTTTCAAAGTCCAGTGGATGCAAAAATTGGCCTGCTGACTTTTTCCATCACCTTCACGGTGGTCTGGATGGAGCGCGCGGTCAGCCAGTGGCTGGCAATCGCTGCTGGTCATCGTGGTCTCGATCGTCACGAGCCACACGCTCCAGCTTCGCAGCAGCGAGCGTTGCACGAGGCGTCAGAATGGCTCCAGAAGCCGTCGCTCCTTTTGGTGCGTCAGGCTTTTCCAACTGAACATTTTGGACTTTAAAGAAATAAGAGCAATTGCTCTTTATCGAAAGGGAGCTCTCCTCAAGATACCGATAAACCTATCCGTTTTATGAAAATGGAATGGCTGCAACCCCCATGAACATGAATGCAACCCCTGAGAGGAGAGAGAAACGGTTCGTGTGCTGCAGCCAGCAGGCGACGGCTGAGCCACTTCCATACGCTCACGCTCACAGCACTTCACAGAACTTGCGCTTGAAGACTGAGCACGAGCGCGCCTCTTCATCGTGTCTGCATTGGGAGCCAGCCACACACACGCAAACGCAAACGCGCCATCCGTCGATCGATCGCCCGCCACCAAGTTTGCCGTCATTACCATGTCGAGAAAGAGATATACACCGGACGATGTGCTGGAGCTGGAAGCCCCCACGGACTGTACGTCGCTCGCTCATTTAGATGTGCGCGTGTGTTGGTTTTGCTGCTCTTACTGCTATGCGCGCCTGTATTTGCGAAGCTCTCTCTCTCTCACACACACACTTTCTCTCCTTTCCTGTATACGCAGCATTCTTGTGCCCCGTGAACGCCAACACGTACGGTATCGAGTTCCTGCACTTTGCGATCTCCGACTACGAGAGCAAGCGCAAGATCTTTGAGATCGGCAAGAACCACCCGGGCAAGGCTGTACCGAAGGTCGACCTCTCGCAGGCACGCGGAGAAGCTGCGTACCGGACGATCCGCTACGAGTTCTCGGAGGATGTGCTGCGTCTGCCGGCGATCAAGACTGAGCTCGAGTTCGCGGTCGGTCCGAAAGAAGTGCACGGGCTGCGCATGATTGAGCGTCACTACTTTCGCGATGAGATCGTCAAGAGCTACGACTTCACGTTCGGTTTCTGCATCCCGTCGAGCGTGAACACATGGGACGCGATCTACTCTATGCCGCCGCTCGACGACGACCTGATCACGGACATGATCGCAAATCCGTATGCGACCGTCTCGGACAGCTTCTACTTTGTCGGCGACGAGCTCATCATGCACAACAAGGCCGAGTATAAGTACATCCCCGAAGACAGCGCACAGGCCAAGAAGTCGTACTATAACAGCGACGACGAAGGGGACGACTCGAAGGACGCCAAGGGAGGACAGCGAGCGGACGCCAAGGGCGGCAGTGGCGGTGCCAAGGGGCCGGGCTCTCCAGCAAAGTGGTCCAAGGAGGACGATTACGACTAAATTAAACGCACACACACACACACACATACACACACATACACCAGAAACATCAGGCGCTCAGATAAGATAGCTCAATGATCGAGTGAGCGGATCTGAGGGGAAATGCAGGACATGGTGCCGCTTCGTCTCTCGAGCAGCAGTGACTGATGAAAGCATTGGACGACCGACCGCAAACGAAAAAGAGGACACAAGAAAAGTCTGTAACTCATAAACAATACACAGAATGGATAGCAGATAGCGCCTGTTAGTTTTGGCATGGCATTGTTTCTCCATCGCCAGCACCGAGTGCTGCGATTAAGGCGCACGACTGAACGCCCACCCGCCAGTCGATTTTTGCGACCCTTGATGATCACTTTTTGACCCCGTCTTCTGACTAGAAGTGGAATGTGTTGAGAAACGTATTTAAGAGGACCTTTCGGCGCGTAAATTGTCTGAGCCATGTTTTTGATGCATTTGCGATTGATCATGGGCAACCGACTATAAGAGGAAGTTTTGGCGCGCATTTTTTTTGGCTAGTCAATCGCGACGCCACTTGCAGACTTCAAAGAAGCAACCGACCAGAAGCATGAAGCGTGCGTATGGGGACGAGAGCAGCAGCAGCAGCGATAGACGTGACCGCACATCCGACATAAAGCGCCAACGCCACACGGATGACCAACAGCGCTACCAACAGCGCTATCCACAGCAGAGCCACTACCAGCGCCAGGACCACCAACAGAGGACCGACAGCTACAGCAGACGCAACGAGCGCTATATACCGCCTCGCGACCCAGATAGCTACAGAGATGACACCAGACGAGGAGAGCGTGACACGCCCACGCCCCACGAGCGACTCGCTACTCCTATCTATGAACGAAGCGGAAGATTTAACGACAGCAGCAGCTACGTGAGACCGATTGCTGCTTATGTTGGCACCGGTAGCAGTGCCGATGCCAGTTCCACCAACACCAACAGTAGCTCTATTGGTGTCCGCTTGCTGTCCGAGACAAAAGAAGAAGATCCGCACCGCCTCGCACAACGCCAGAAGCAGATCGACTATGGCAAGAACACGGTCGGCTACGATCTCTACTGCGCAGCCGTCCCAAAGTACGTGTTTGTGGGGTTGCCTGTGTGTGTGAACCAGTAGCGAAGCATCCTAACGCTCGCTTGTTTTGTCCATGTGCGACTGAATCTGTAGACACCAGCGGCGCAAGATGGTGCACCCGATGACGCCGGATAAGACGCTAAACGTGAGCAAGAAGGCGTTTGACGGGATGGTCCGCAAGTGGCGCCAGGCGCTGCACAAGTACGACCCACCCGAGCTGCAGGACGTCAAAGAGGACGCGCAGCCCACTAAAGAAGTCACTGATATGGAGGTATCCAGCCAGCCTACATCAGCATTAACTACTACTGCTAGTTACACTGGAGCCGCCGCCGCATTGCCAGCCTCCCACGATTACGACATGGCGGAGCTGGACTCAGAGCGCCACTCTGCGACGACCAGCTCCACGACAGCAAGAAATGCGCCAGCACTATCGATTTACGAGAATTTTGTAGAGGGCGACATAGATGACGATGACGACGACGACTTGCTTTAATCTTCCGAAGTCAGAACAATACTGGCTGATGAACATGGAGAAATGACGTTTAATTGTTACATTATCAGTATGCGTGGGCCGCGAGGAACTGACGGCGGAGCGCGAGCGCCTGCAGAAAGAGATCCATGTCGAGGCTGTCGACATTGCGCGCGACACGAGCCACAAGCCGTACTTCCGGTGTCGGAGTCTGTGTCAAAAGGCGTTAAAAACACACGATCCATGGACAAAAGATGGATGAAATGGGTACAAAATTGTAGCGGTCAATCAATCATATCTGCACACGTACATTGCGCACTTGGTACGTCTCTCCGAGAAACTGGTACATGGAGCCGATCCGCAGCTCCAAGTTGTCGATGGCGAGGACGCGCGTCTCGACTGTCATCGAAGCGTTCTGGAACGATACGCGCGCGAGGTTGCGCTGCGCATCGTACGCATCCAATCTGAGCACAACGAGTATGCAAGAGAGAGAGAGAGAGAGCAGGTGAGCGATAGTAGTGATATAGCGTGCTGCTGGCTATCAGAGTTCAAGCGCGCGTACCTCCCGGTAATGCGCACGGAGCGGCTCTGCAGCGCCGGGTCCGCCAGCACCTCGGCGATCTGCACGATCTCGCAGCAGTTTACCGCGCTCATTTTTGCTTCTTGCCTTCAATTGCGTGACAGCAGCAAGACAAGCTTGGATATTGAGCTGCAGCTACATACTCAAGATTAGATTCTATGCGCTCAAGTGCATAGAGAGCTCCCTAGTGTTAAAGCGCTTTCAGCTCTGCTCTTGAAAATAGGTGCGATGGGAGAGGCGCAAATGTCGCGCGAAGGTCGCCTGAACAGCAGCTTGCTCTGGTTGGTTCACTGCCATTCGCCTTCAGCAGACGCAGAACAGCTCAGCAAGACAAGACACTCAGACAGACAGATAGGCTCGCAGGACAGCCACGATGACCGTCACCAGCAGCTCCACCCCCAGCACCAGCACCACCGCCACTCCCGCTGCACCAGCGCCAGGCACGAGCGTGCCTCTGCAGGTCGCGCCCATGGGCAAGCCCGTGAGCGGTCGCACGTGGAAGAAGGCGGAGAAGGCGCGCTTCTCAACTGTGCGCTACAAAGGCACCAAGGTGCTGAGCTCGTCCTGGGACGAGAAGGTGCTCAAGCGCGCCAAGCTCAAGGAGATGAAGGCGCTGCAGAGCGAGATCAAGAGCCGGCGACAGGCCGAGCGCGACGCCAAGCGCCAGGCGCGCGAGGACAAGGAGAAACGACGAAAGGAGAACGAGCTCAAGTCGGCGTCCGTCCAAGTGGTGCGTCTGTGTGTTGTATTATATTGTATGGGAGAATGCAGCGGTTTCTCATGGATTGCGACTCTCTATATTTGCTTTGTGAACAGATCTCGCGCACGCACCGAATGAAGACCATGAGCAAGAAACAGCTGCGCAACATCCGAAAGACGATCGTGAACAAGCAGGGCGTGGTCGAGTACGTGCCGATCTACGGCTCCAAGTAAGCCACGCAGACGCACGAGCCTAGGCAGGCAGGCGGTCGACTGAGCGCGCACGAGAGAGAAGAAGAAGAAGAAGAAGAAGAAGAAGAAGAAGGCGAAGAGATCCACGAATCCTACGAACCAGTCACTCGAAAGCAGCCAGTCCCCATGGGATCCGTCTCAAACGCGGATGGCCATTTTGCTGCTGGGACGGCGAGGGCTCACTTGCGGATGAAGAGGGTTCTCTACGCTTTCTCCTTGGGTTGGGTGCTGCTTGTTTGTCGCCCGTCCGTCCTTTCTTCCGTCTCAGCTGCGCTGCCACGCGCGCGTCATGGAAATTTGTATCTAATCGCTAGAAAGAGAGTATTTTGGGGGTTGTAATATGACTAACTACTTATGCATCATCGGTTTCTCTTTCGGCTTGCTTTGCTTGTCTTGTCTTGGCTTGTTAGCTTGTGTATGGTGTTTGCCTGTATTGGGATAATGTGCAGTCCCATAGAGCGAACCTCTGAGTAGAGACGGTTGGTTGCTTCACATACGCGATGTGTGGCTAAAACAAACAAATGCGAAGCTGGCTAATGCGTTTCAAGGCGCCGAAGCTCCCAGGCGCGTTCACTCTCCACCTCTCTTGAAAGCATCCAAACTGGACCCTCATCCATTTCCTCTTTGCCTCTCAAGCACTGACACATTCAACACCGAGTGCAAGCAGCTACTCCAGTCAACATGGTTCACATCACGAGTCTCCTCACCGTCGCCAGCGTGTGCGTGGGCAGCGTATCGTGGCTGATTCCTGGTGCCAATGCGCTCATCCCCAAGCTCTTTGGTATCAACTACAATGCTCGTATCGGGCCAGACTGGGCGGAGGACGCCAAGAAGTGCAAGAGCGCACATGAGATCAAACTGGACATGGAGATTTTGGCGAAAGTGACCAGCATCGTGCGACTCTACAGTCTCACGGACTGCAACCAGGGTGCGCTCGTGATCCCCGCGGCGATTAACGCCGGCATGAACGTCTCGGTCGGGCTCTGGGTGAACCAGGACGACACTGTCTTCCAGGCCGAGAAGAAGAAACTCCAGGAGCTCATCAAACCCGAGCGCAAGATCTTCCGCGACGACTGGATCTTCGACATCCACGTGGGCAGCGAGGCGATTTACCGCAAAGAGGTCACGGTGGCAAAGAACATCGAATACCTCAAGGAGATCAAAGCGATCTGCACGGAGAACAACAATACCGCGAGCATCCCCGTGACGATCGCAGATATCGGCGACACGTACCTCGAGCACGAAGAGCTCATCGATGCGGTACGATGCGGTGCCAGTATCAAGTTGTATATGGCGGTCATTCTAACTCTTGAAATTGATTTGCGGAATATGGATGTTGATAGGTCGACATTGTGTCGGCGAACGGGTTTCCATTCTGGGAGAAGACGGAAATTGCAGTCGCGGCGGAGCACTTTCGCGTGCGCATGGAACCGCTCTTCAAACTCGCCAAGAGCAAGAACAAGGAGGTGTTCATCAGCGAGACCGGCTGGGCGTCCGGCGGCGCGAGCGCCAAATCCTCGGCAGCGAGTCCGGCGAGTGCGCTGGTGAGTGCTTTGCTGATCTGGGCTCTACGGAGGCTCACCCAGTTTCCTATGCTAACTTTGAATGTGTATTGTATCTTGCCTTTGCCCATTTGCAGAAATACTTCAAGGATTTTTACTCGATGGCGAACGCGAACAGCTGGAAGTACTTTTACTTTGAAGCGTTTGACGAAGACTGGAAGGTCGCGAAGGGGGCAGCGGCGGAAAACGACACCGTCGAGGCACACTTTGGCTTGTTCTACGCCAACCGCACGCTCAAGGAGGTCTTCCAGACGCTGTCGGTCACCGAGAGCGCGGGTGCGATACTGGAGGGCTCGTCAACAACGGCGACCAGCACCTCCACTGGCGCATCAACCTCCAATGGCGCGACGACCTCCACTGCTGCGTCCACGGGACTAAACGCGAACGGCAAGGACAAGTGCTCCACCTGAAAGGTCCTTGCATCCGTTTGCGTGCGTATTTACATCCATAAGCAGTTAGCAATCAGTCCAGCTGTGTAGAGCGACAAGACACAATAAGCCACCCAACAATTACACGATCTTTTCATCATTACGTTGGTGCATTGAGTGCCCGATCGATCGTGGACACCCTGTCCACATCTCGTGCTGGCATCCGGATCGCAGTGCCTGTCCAAGCAATCGAGTCACTCGCTCTAGTAACTGGAAGAGCACATATCAGAGGCTGTTCTTGCAGCGGAAGAGCGCTTAAGAGAAGGTCGTGCGATTGCGCTTGCAACCGCAAGATCCGAATCACTCGATAGCTGTTCTGACGGTTCACTGAGCCTCTCAAAAACGATCCCAGTACACTATCGTATTTTTGAAAGGTTATTGATTAACGAAGTCTTATCTGACAGCAAACGCGATAAAGTTGTGCGCTGACTACTTCGAGCTATAATATTCCACAGGTATACGCGTGAGATAAAAGTGAAGCCATCTGGTGCTTTTGACAGGAATCGATCTTTCCTGATTAAGTTTATCTCATGCACAAAAAAACTATATATAAATATGTTGACGGCAGTTAAATATTTACCTAATAGAGGAGGAACTGCACTGCCAACCGGATCCTGCCGATCCTGTCGCGTACAGTCATGTAATTCCAAAGCGATCCGTTCACGCTGCATCCCTGTGCAGCTCTTCCGACATCATAACCGCACGTACTACTGGTTGACTGACTGCATCACGCTGTCCTTGCGTTGTGCCCACAGTACAGTTCCTATAGCCTAGCGCATTTCAGCTCATTGGAGCTTCTTCGCTGTCTGCAGCGTCTCATTGCAAAAAACTCCATCTAGATACCACCCAATCAGCCCCCAGTACTTACTCCCGCGAATAACTCGAAGGATAATTCTCTAAGAAGCTCCAGGAATTTCACTATGGTGCGCGTGGTCTCAGCTACTTGGATGTACTTGGCGGTGTTCACGGCTACAGCCCAGCAGCAGTACGCCTCGGCGCAGAACTTCAAGTGCCACGGCATCAACTACAATATCCGCGCCGGTCCAGACTGGGCACCGGACGCCACCAAGTGCAAGAGCGCCGACGTCATCGCCCAGGAGCTCGCTAAGCTCAAGACCATCACGGACACTATCCGCCTCTACTCGCTCACGGACTGCAACCAGGGATCGACCGTCGTACCTGCTGCCGTCAAGGCGGGACTCAAGGTCTCGCTCGGACTCTGGGTCGGACCGGAAGCTACGACGTTCGCCGCCGAGAAAGCCAAGTTCACGGAGCTGCTCGCCCAGGGCGGACTCATCAACACCAAGGACATCGTCGGCATCCACGTCGGCAGCGAAGCCGTATACCGCGGCGACGTGAACACGACCGTGGCGATCTCCAACTTTGACGAGATCAAGAAGCTGTGCACGGCCAAGAACCTGGACATCCCGGTCACGATCGCTGACATTGGCGACATCTACCTGCAGTACCCGGAGCTCGTGGACGCGGTCGACGTCGTGTCTGCGAACGCGTTCCCGTTCTGGGAGAAGATCGACGCAGACAAGGCTGCTTCCTACATGTACTCGCGCCTCGAGCCGCTCATCGAGATGGCGGCGAAGCAGAACAAGGAAGTGATCATCGGCGAGACTGGCTGGGCGACTGATGGTGTCCAGGCTGCGGCGAGCGACGCGACGCCCGAGAACGCGGCAACTTACTTCCACGACTTCTACACACTCGCGCAGCAGCATAGCCTCAAGTACTTCTACTTTGCGGGCTTCGACGAGCAGTGGAAGATCGCGACGCTGGCGGCAAACGCCACTGTCGAGGCGTACTTCGGTCTCTTCAAGGAGGGCGGCGACCTCAAGGACGAGTACAAGGCGCTAACCTTCGATGCGTCGTCGTCGTCGTCTCCGCCGAGTGTTGAGGCGGGGGCTGTCACCAGCGGAGACGTAAGCAGCAGCTCGTCCGCTGAAGTCACCGCTGGAGTCGAGTCTTCAAGCATGGGATCGAGCTCTTCAGCTTACGGAGGTTCGGTGATATCGGTTGTGAAGACCGCGACGACCACTTCGCCGTCATCTGCAACCGGCTCGGCGGATTGCGGCACTCTTTTCAAGTCGAGCACTGGTTCGACGTCGGAGGCTTCGACTACAGCCGGATCAGTGGGTTGTGATACGCTCTTCGGCGCTTCCGTGAGTGGAACGACTTCCAGCAGCGCCGCTGGTTCAGTGGACTGTGACACGTTGTTTAAGACTGCGAGCTCGTCGCCATCGGTGGCGGCGACTGCTACAACCATGACGACCACCACGGCCACCACTGGCGCTACTTCTACGACGATCACCGGGACGACTGCGCCGTCGACATCGACCATCGACTTCTCGGTTCTCGATGGCTTGAACTCGGGCAATACAGCGACAACCGTGACTGGAAGCAGCAGCACGGATACCTCCGCTGCTATCACTACGACGACTGGCGCTGCCGATACTACTGCCAATGGTAGCTCGGATGTCGGTGCTGATGTGGATACGATTGCCGCCACCATCGCCACGGCGACCGCCTCCGCGATTGCTGCAGCGTCCAGCGCTGGCTCGGTGGATTGCAACACGCTGTTCGGACCCGATGTATCGAGTTCGACTGGCTCGCTTGACTGTAACACACTGTTTGGCTCAGACTCTGGAAGTAGCAGCATGCCAACCACAACTGTGAGCGTTGGCACTAGCTCTGGCTCAAGTGTGGCGTCCAATGCGGATACGACCACAACCGCGGCCACAGCAACCTCAACTTCAGCTCCAGCAACAGCGTCGTCTCAGTCTGGTTCATTGAATTGCAACACGCTCTTCGGTTCAGACCCGGCGACGACGAAGACGACGACGACTGGATCGGTGGATTGCGACACACTCTTTGGCTCGAGCTCCAACACCGGTATCACTATCAGTGGCTCCGTTGGCGCGGACGCGGACGTTACTACCAGCGTGTCGTCTTCATCGGGATTGGCGGACTGCAGCACGTTGTTCGGCTCCGACATGTTGACCGCTCCTGGGTCGCTGGACTGCAACACGCTCTTCGACTCGGTCGCTGCAGCCACCAGTGCTTCAACAACCACCACAACTGGTTCATCTTCAACGTCAACTGCTGGTTCTGCTTCAATCACTACCGGTACTACCGCCACCACCACTACGACGACGGACGACGACTCTGCCGTAGGCACTGTCGTCGCTGCGGACTCGGACTCAACTACCACCGCCTCAACAACGACTACCAGCCCCAGCACTACGACGACCTCTGCTCCTGCTGTTACCGCACCTTCAACTGATGACTCGGTTGGCAGTACGGTCTCTGCAGGTACTGACGCGTACGCTTCGAGCGCGACGTCAGACAGCGGCGCTTCGATCACCACAACCTCCACTTCGTCCAGCGGCAGTACCACTGCAGCCACTACCACGACGACTGCGGATGCTTCGGTGACGACGACTGCTATTGCTAATGGATCGCTCGACTGCAGCACGCTCTTTGATTCGAAGAGCTCGGGTGGGTCCGTTGACTGCAACACGCTCTTCGGCTCCGACTCTGGTAGCAGCAGCACCGCATCCACGACTCTGTCAGCCACGACTGTTGTGGCTACTGACGCGGACACTCAGTCTGGCTCGGTGGACTGTAACACGCTGTTCGGATCCGGTGCATCGATCGTCATCGCTTCTGGCTCGTTGGACTGTAACACGCTTTTTGGCTCGGACTCAGGGAGCGCCGCCACCAGCACGACAACCACGGCCACCAGCGCAGGCTCCGCTGTGGCATCTGATGCGTACACGACCACAACCACCACCACTGCAACCTCAACTTCAACGTCGACTCCAGCGACAGCTTTGCCTCAGTCGGGTTCATTGGACTGCAACACTCTGTTCGGCTCGGACGCCTCGAGCGCCGCAACTGCGACGACCACGACGACCGGATTGGTGGATTGCGACACACTCTTTGACTCGAGCTCCGCTGGCGCCGATGCGGACGTCACTACTACCACCGCCACTGCGCCGGCCTCCTCGGGCTCGTTGGACTGCAACACGTTGTTCGGCTCCGACGTGTCGACCGTCACCGCTTCTGGCTCGCTGGACTGCAACACGCTCTTTGGCTCGTCGTCCAGTGGAGCCAGCACCTCTAGCAGCGCGGCTCTGGATGCCGAGGTGTACGGTACGGTCTCCACTGCGGATTACTAACCGAAGGTGCCCACCCGCCCGCCCACCAACCAAAAAGGTGAAGCGCTGTTTGTGATACTTCGTACGTACGCACGTCCAGCGAAATGCGTCCATGCACGAGAGGTGCTATGAACAGTAGTAATGCAACTGAAAATCCATTTCACACCTTTCACACCCTCACTGTCAATAATACAGAAGACTCGTGAGCTACTGTTGCTGCCCCTCCCCCCATCTCTCCATTGCAATAGAGCGAGCAATTGGCTCTGACTAAGCCAAACCAATAGCAAGCAGCCACATCCCAAAGGATGTGGTGTGTGGTTGTTTAGATCTATTGCGTCCATGCAATTCGTAGCTCTCTATAATCGCTCATCCCATTTCGAGGAAGGGACGGAAGGATGGAGCAAGGAGAGAAAGAAAATACTGAAGGATGTGGCAGACTCGTCATAGTGATAGCAGGGAGGGAGGGGGAGGGAGGCTCGTGGCGTCTTTTTTCCTCGCTCTATCTAATTGGAACATTGGCGCCGCGAAAGCCAGCGCGAGTGAGCGAGCCATGTTCAGTGCCAGTCGGTATTGCATTGGTATACGGTTAAGCGGCAGCACTGCCACATCCAGAAGAGGCACAGAGTCTACCACACAGTTATGCGAAGCAGATCACACGCCACCCTCAGCTCATCAGTTGAATGGAGCTCACATCCTGGGGACTAATCGGCCATGTCTAGAGATTTGTGATTGCCTGTCGCCTGGACGATTGAGAGGGAAGTCGGCAGACAGGGGATGGACTACCAGAGCCATCGAAACCCCATGCGAACTTTCCGCACCACTAGGTCAGAATGTGCACCGAAGAAGGCGTTGGGCCGGAGCAACCCAAGTAGATCCCTTGCAGTCACGCTTCCAGCCTCAAAAGCAACTGGCAGTGAAAAAGAAGGAGGACTGATCCCAAGTGATCGATCGATGAGAAATGAAATGAGGGCAGCATGCTGACGACGCATACCTAATGACAAGCAAGCAGGCGAGTGTGTGATTGCGATGCGGCGACCTCCGAGCCAGCGACATTGCACCGAACGCGCGATGTGCCGCGCGGCTCATAGAGCGAAGACACGACTAGCGACCAGGAACATTCCTCGGTGCCATCCACGCGGGCGTGGCGATCGTCAGTGTTGCTCGGCAGGGACAAGTCTCGCCTCGGTTGACCTGTTGCTACAACGTATTGGCGGCCATTAGCAAAAGCAACAACGCGGCGCTAAAGAGGTGTGGTCGTCCGATGTAACACCCACAGCAAGAAAGAGAGTCTCGTTCTCGCCAGTTGGACCCATTTGGTGCCCATCCCCCTCTCCTCCACGACTTTCTCCCTTGGCAACTCGCACTTCCTTTCTTTGTCTATTTAGCCTGCATCATCAGATTTATTCACAGACGAAGGATATTATCTACGAGAAGTTACTTGCACAGTAAAAATAGAAATGCTTTGATTGGCATGGTGATGTATTTCTTAAAAGAGGAGTATTCAGCTCTGGCTGTCATCGGATTCTCGTTTCTTGGTTCACGCGATCGTTGACGATGATTGGCGGAGGCTGATCGGCGGGAGTTCTCTCTTTCTCTCTCTTCGACTTTCTTGCGCTCGTCCGCGCTCCTCGTGCTTGCGCTTGCTGACTCTCGCGCGAGTGCCCACAGGATCATCATCAACCATTCACTTGCTTGCCACCTCCCCCGTTCCCTCCACCCAACAGGACAACGTTGGCCCATATTGCTCATCCAGTAATCGGGGCGCTCTTCTACAGCGCGTGCTTATGAAGCTCTCTCCCACACCTAAGCTCCTCGACGTCAACTGCATGTATCGCTCAGTTTTCAACTTTTCATCTCCTCGGCACTTCACACCCGAGAGATACTCCACCCACCGCTCTTGTAAAAAGATCGGTAAGCTTCTCCACACGCCACAATGGTCCGTGCACTCTCCAATGCCGCTGCCGCGCTCGCGCTGCTCTCGGCCACCTTGGCCCTTCAAGCCAGTGCCTCAGCCTCGGCTACCCTGACCGCGAGCTCCAAGGCGACTACGACTACGACTGCTACGACCATCGCCTCGGGTCTCAAGTTGTACGGTGTCAACTACAACATCCGCGCCGGTGCCGACTGGGAACCGGAGGAGACCAAGTGCAAGAGCGCCGACGTCATCGCCCAAGAGCTCGCCAAGCTCAAGACCATCACGGACACCATCCGCCTCTATTCGCTCACGGACTGCAACCAGGCGGCCAAGGTGATCCCTCTGGCCAACAAGGTGGGACTTAAGGTCTCGCTCGGACTCTGGGTCGGACCGGAAGCTACGACGTTCGCCGCCGAGAAGCTCAAGCTTGAGGAGCTCATCGACCAGGAGGGACTCGTCACGGCCGAGAACACCCCGGCGATCTACGTCGGCAGTGAAGCCCTGTACCGCCGCGACGTGAAGCTGGCGACCGCGATCGCGAACGTGAAGGAAATCAAGTCGCTCTGCACGACCAAGAAGCTGGGCATCCCGATCACGCTCGCCGACACGACCGAGGAATACCTTCGCAACCCGTCGCTGATCGACGTCGTGGACTTCGCGTCGCCGAACGTGTTCCCGTTCTGGGACAAGATCGCCGCGGATAAGGGGCCAGCGCAGCTCTACACGAAACTGCAGCGCCTGGCCAAGATCGCCAAGGGCAAGGACATCGTGATCGGCGAGACTGGGTATCCGACTGACGGCGTCGAGGCCAAGGGCTCCAAGGCGTCCATGGAGAACGCTGCGACCTACTTCCGCGGCTTCTACGAGCTCGCGCAGAAGTACAATCTCAAGTACTACTACTTTGCGGGCTTTGACGAGAGCTGGAAGCTCACGAGCGCGTCGGCGAACAGCACGGTCGAGGCGTACTTTGGCATCTTCGACAAGGACGGCGAGATCAAGGAGGCGTACTCGGCCCTCAAGCCTGCTGCTTCGGCCTCGGCTTCGACTTCGGCTTCGGCGTCTGGCTCGGCGGGTGTGGATTTCGACGTTGACAGCAGCTCCAGCTCTTCTTCGGCGGACGCCGGTGACGACCTCCCGACCAAGGCGACGGCTGCTCCAGTTGCTTCGCCTACCACTCCGACGGTGACCTCAGCTGCGACCCCAGCCGCAGCTGCTGCATCCCCAGCCAAGGAGACCGTGATCGCCGCGGGCGAGTCCAACACCAGCGAAGAAGAGGCGAACGCATACGGCCCTGGAAGCTCGACTGACGCTGGAGATGATGACTCGACCGACTCGACGGACACCGAGACCACGGAGGCTGCTGTTGCTGACGTGGCTGACAACAAGAGCATGGCGACTGCCACTGCTGCTTCGAAGACAGGCTCGAGCACAGATCTCGCTGTTTCCGGTAAGAAGAAGCGCAAGGACTGCGACGCGTAAACTAAGCAGGTACAATCACGTGATATGTAGTGTGGTTAATTAGCACTGGCAGTTCGTGGTTGCGGCTTTTTGAAAAACGTAAATGAAATGCAAAGTGCGTCGTGAGTGTGATGAATCGGCTTTGTAGTTCGTCTGTCTTGTGAGCTGTGACGTGAGGCTCATGCAAACCAAAGGGTTTACTCGACGTGTCTGCAGTATCTTGCTATTGAACTCGCACCGGAGCTCTTCGTGGGGTTGAAGAAACCCTGGCAGTGAACTCGAGAGTTTCAGTAGTTCCGCGAGGACGGACACTCACAAGACTATCCACTGATACTAAAGGAGCCATCAGCAATGCATAGGCAAACCAACTTCAACTGATTACAGGCAGCCTATGGCAGTGGCACGACTGGAGATTTTGTCAAGCGCATGCTTGTCTATCCATGTTGTGTCCGTCTACTGAGCTGTACAGTGTTGTGCTGTTGCAAATGATGGACGAACAGTGGCGACCACCTCAACTGCCACACATGACAGCAGCAGATGCCATGAGGACACAAACCACTGAACATACTAACCCACTCCTCGTAATAGACCAGCAGCTGGAAGTACACTTGTGCCTCTGTCACTCCAAGCAGAGGCTGCTGTGGCATTGCAGCATTACTATCTTATATATGTACATACTGCTGCTCACTAAGAGACAGAGTCTTTGAAGTGTCTCTACAAAACCACCAAGTGTTGACCACGGAAGGGGATGCATCCCTCCAGCAAGCACATGCTCCTACAGTAGGCAGTGTCCAGTTGTCAAGCAGCGTCATATCCAGTGCACAGTCACTACTCTTCTGTCGTCTCTATTAGTAGATAGAGGCATCAACAAGCAAATGTACGGAGCGATCCTACAGCATTGCATTATTATATGGCGCTAGAACCGAGGATTGCTATGTAAAGTGGAGACCGGTGGTCATCAAACCAGCATCGACCATCGTCGTCTTCTCGATTTCTCTCTCTCTCTCTCTCTATTAGTTGTGTCGTTAAGCTGAGCGAGCGAGCGCATTCTCTCTTCGTCTGTCCGTTCGTCCGTTCCGACTGGCATAAGCCGCAGCGGCACGACTGGATTTTTCGTCGCAAACACGCCCGCGACACATGGACAAGCAGGCGGACATGATAGCAGATGCACACGTCCACACGTGCGCTGCGCGCGCTTTGGTTCTGTTTTCATCATGAGAACCTTCCTTCCATTGAGCTAGCTTACTGGCAGTATTGGCAATGATCTGTCGGACAAACAAAAGCCTCATGACTTGTGTTTGGATCTGATCTTTTCGCAAGTTCCATCTGGTTCAGTGCTGGTGCTGACTCTTTGATCTGGCTTGATTCGATTTTAGCAGGGTATTCATTTTCACAGTCGTTTTATAGTAGTGTTTGGACTTCAAAATACTTTCAGGCAACATTAATTGATAAAGGTTCAGTAAAGTAGGACAGCCGTTTCGATGCGACAAAGAGCCACCAGCTGCATAAGCTCAACGTCCACAGAAATTCCGCTAAAGGTACCAGCCTCTCGCCTTGGCACGCTCTTGCTTCCTTGTTTCTCCTTAATGCTCCAGGGAAAGCACTTTACCGAGAATCTTCAGTACGTCGAGCGATCTTTTTGATAGGCGACCGTGCCCTTTTTGAAGCACACGTGCGCCATTCATGACGCCATCTGGAGCGCTTGGCTGAGCAATCGCCGAGAAGCTTCTCTGCAGTCTGGAAGGATTCAAAGCCCATGCTTACGCTACTGCTCATCTTCTCATTCCCCAACGCGCCGTCTCCTGCCCAAGCGCAAAGGACAGCAAGAAACACAAGAACCCAGACAGATAAACTGACATGGTGCGCACCTCGACGACGATGATCGCGTTGGCGGCGCTCACGGCTACAGCCCAGCAGCAGTACGCCTCGGCGCAGAACTTCAAGTGCCACGGCATCAACTACAATATCCGCGCCGGTCCAGACTGGGCACCGGACGCCACCAAGTGCAAGAGCGCCGACGTCATCGCCCAGGAGCTCGCTAAGCTCAAGACCATCACGGACACTATCCGCCTCTACTCGCTCACGGACTGCAACCAGGGATCGACCGTCGTACCTGCTGCCGTCAAGGCGGGACTCAAGGTCTCGCTCGGACTCTGGGTCGGACCGGAAGCTACGACGTTCGCCGCCGAGAAAGCCAAGTTCACGGAGCTGCTCGCCCAGGGCGGACTCATCAACACCAAGGACATCGTCGGCATCCACGTCGGCAGCGAAGCCGTATACCGCGGCGACGTGAACACGACCGTGGCGATCTCCAACTTTGACGAGATCAAGAAGCTGTGCACGGCCAAGAACCTGGACATCCCGGTCACGATCGCTGACATTGGCGACATCTACCTGCAGTACCCGGAGCTCGTGGACGCGGTCGACGTCGTGTCTGCGAACGCGTTCCCGTTCTGGGAGAAGATCGACGCAGACAAGGCTGCTTCCTACATGTACTCGCGCCTCGAGCCGCTCATCGAGATGGCGGCGAAGCAGAACAAGGAAGTGATCATCGGCGAGACTGGCTGGGCGACTGATGGTGTCCAGGCTGCGGCGAGCGACGCGACGCCCGAGAACGCGGCAACTTACTTCCACGACTTCTACACACTCGCGCAGCAGCATAGCCTCAAGTACTTCTACTTTGCGGGCTTCGACGAGCAGTGGAAGATCGCGACGCTGGCGGCAAACGCCACTGTCGAGGCGTACTTCGGTCTCTTCAAGGAGGGCGGCGACCTCAAGGACGAGTACAAGCAGTTGACCTTTGATCTTTCGGCTTCCTCCTCATCGTCTCTGGATGTTGATGTGAGTGGAAGCACTGCCTCGAGCTCGTCGGAGGACGGAAGCGTAGTTGTCCCAACCTCTGGTACCGCCACTGCGAGCTCCAGCAAAGACGAGTCTGCGGCGACTTCGAGTCAGGGCTCTGCCACTGATGCTTCGACTCCAGGAGCCTCGGGTGACGTGGACGAGTCCGTGTCCGGCGGCTCTGCCGCCTCGACTGCGACCACTGACGACAACACGAACGCTGCTGTTCAGACTGGCGACGTCGACGAGACGGACGCTTACCCAAGCGACTCGATCACGGACGCCAGCGTCGCCACTCCAGACAGCGGTTCGACCGATGGGAGCGACGATGCGTACCCTGCTGATGCGGCCATCACCGGCACCACGGACTTGTCCACAGACGACGAAACTGCGGAGACCAGTACCACCACCACGGACAGCGAGAACGGTCCTTCGGCGGACGACAGCTCGGTTGTGAACACCTCGGACGCCTATTCGACGGGTGATAGCAGTGCCTCCACTGCGACGAGCTCGGCTCCAGGCTCGGCTACTGTGGCCAAATCCACCAAGCGCAAGGACTGCGACGCGTAAGCGTAGAAGCACCCGGTTTTGCTGATTTTTGAGGAGCCCATTTGCAATTAGCTTGAAAAAATCACTCTAACCGAAAGAAAAGAAAAATGTACCATGTCAGTCTGAGTTCAGCCGCAAGGGTAAAGGTTACTGATAGTGGTTTTGTACAGCAGTCACAGGTTTTGAACACCTTGACTTCGCCGCCGCATGGAAGAGAAGAAGCGCGTGCGTGGGTGGGTATGGGTAAGGAGATCCGAGAGCACGATCAAAACGAACGCCGGTCTGTCGCCCATCATCTCTTCGGACACCATCTACTAGAGCGAAATGAAATCACCTCTGTGGCGGTCATGGCCGTCGTGTAGCTACGTCCTTGTGAGACTCCGAAGTCGGTCAGGTCGGCTCGGCTCGGAACTCCGCGCCAGGCAGGAGACAGAGGATGGATGTCTTGATCGCGACTGTCTAGAATCACGATTGTAAAGTAGCTCTGGCAGGCATCTACATACACCTGAGGAGTAAGGGAAGCTCGGGTCTGGACGGCAAGCCTCAACAACTGTGGTACGATGGTTACTCGCATGAGGGAGACTCAAAAGTCGACTCTTGCCAACTGCGCGCCACAGAAAGAGCTTTCTAGCAGCTCCACGCTTCCACCTTGAAAAACTAACATTTAAACTGTAATTGCCAAAGGCTGGCTTCCTTCCCGTCTTTGGAAGAAGCGGGTTCAAAATGGCCACTCTGTGCAGATTTTATGATTCCAACAGTAAGTGTAAATTCTATCTGATTCACACATCTGATCCGCACCAGACGTTTGAAATATCTGGAATAGGCGTCTTCATACATTTTGTTAGACAGGTTGAGAAGTTCTTGATCAACGACCTTTTTGTTTTTTGGAAAAAGAGAAACAGCTAAGAATGCAGACAGCTATATTTTGGCAGCTACATCCGATGTGGATGGTGCTCGATTAAGATCGAGCTTTTTCTTCTTCTGCACTGAAAATGGATAACAATACTAACATCCTAGAATTCTTTAACAGCACAGTAGGCTTTTAAGGAACTTAATGGAATAGGAGCAATCCGCTCATATCTTTCGGAAACATGAGACAGGTATACTCACTATACATATTTTTCAGGTCATTTTCATAAAACCTTTGCTACAAAAAGGTTTTAATATAACAGAAAAACCTCACAGATTTGAATCCTCCATGAGCGAAACGAGGTCCATCATCTCAAGAGCTTCTCGAACCCGGTCACCGATATAATGAAATGGTTGTAGTATATGCTACTACATTGCAGTAAGTATTCGACTGATCAAATCCCAGTTTTCCAAGATTAGAAAAATATATCTCATGAGTCGTGTTATGAGTCATTGCTTTCTCGCGACTTGCTTTTCGCTCCCTTCCTCGCCTTCCATTTCCCGCTCGAAACACACAACCAAACACAACCAAAAACCAGGAAAGAATCAGACTCCGCCGCGCGGCATCAGAAAGGAGATTCAGACGCAGAACCAACGAACATGGCTGAGGACGTACCCGACGCAGCGCAACATGCCGCCTTCCACGCGCTGCAGCAGCAAGCCGCTGTCGTGACCGCCGCCACCACCAGCACTAACGCCGCCGCTAACGCCACCGCTCCTGGCGCTGGCGCCCCACGCGGTCCCTACCGCGGCAAATGCCTCTATAAGACGGGCAAGTGCACGAACGAACGCGCGCTCAAGACGTCTGGCGCGGCGCACAACCTCTGCGACGAGCACCGCCGGCGCCAGAACGAGCACCAGCGCAAGCTCGACTCCAAGAACCGTTACACGCGCAAGGACAAGCGCGCCAGTCTCGTCGGTAGTGAGCGAGCTGATGCTGGCGTAGAAGGATCCACGCCGTCGTCGCCCTCGAGTGGTGGGAAAGCAACCACTGGGGGAAGCAACAGTGCGCGCTACGCACCCTACGAGAAGAGCGGTAGTGGCAAGACCAGCTCTCGCACTCCGCATGAGACATCCGCTGAGCCAGCTACGACGCCGTCTATCAAGACTTACGCACCGGATGCGGTGGCCCCGCAGATCGCACCGGTGATGATGCAGGCAGCTGGGTCGATGCAGGCTCTCCCTGTGGCGCAGGGGCCGCCAGTTCCAACAGCGGCGGCGGTGACCCACGCGGCTGTAGCTCAACCGCCACCTGTCCAGGTTGTGCAAGCGCCAGCACCCCCACAAGTCGAAGCGACTCCGAAGGTGTACATGTCTCCCGCCCCGCAACCGCCGCAGATGGCGTACCAGTACATGATGCAGGACTTTGACGGCGTCGTGGTGCCACTGCCGTCGTACTTGGAGGGCCACGAGCGCATTGACTTTCGCGCGCGCATCTACCAGAAAGTGCTCGACTTCATCTCGGAGGAGTGCATCCGCCGCTTTGGCGGTAAGATGGCCGGCGAGGGGTTTTCGCAGAACCAGCAGCAGCAACAACAGCAGCAGCGCATGTACGGGAATGGCGCCCCAGTCGCTGCTCCGATGACGATGGGGTACTATCCACTACCACCGTCGCAGCAGCAGCAGCAGCAGCAGTACATCCAGCCAGTCGCCACCCACCACTACCAAAGTGAAGCCGCTCCCCAGCAACAACAGCATCAACAACAACAGCAGCAACATGTCATCGAGAGTACCCACACGCCCAGCAAGAGCGTGAATGCGCCAACGCCTGACAAAGAGAAGCGCAGCAGCCGAGCAAAGCAGCAAGTGGAGGCAGAGGAAGGCGGCGAGTCCACGGACGAGGAGGTGGAGGAGCAACAGCCGCCTGCAAAGAAGAAGGCGCGCCGACAGTCCACCAAGGGATCCCGCTCGGACGTCTAAGCATTTATGGAGATGATATGAAGAAAGAGAGCGTGCGAAGGAGAAACCTTCAAGCGTCGAGCGAGTGAGGAGGACACATTCTGTGGTTGCAAATTCGAAGAGCTTCTTGGCAGTATGGGTATGGCAATCGCGGACAAGGTGAAGAGGAAGTGGAGTATCAGGCATTCATCCAGTCGTTGTGACCAAAGAGTTCGTAGCTGGCGGTTTCAGGAGGACATTGGTATTGTGTCCACTTGAAGCGTCTAGGAAGACGTTCAAGTCGCCGGTCAGTCGATGAAGCTGGAAGTGAGAATATTAGGCGCTGTGGTGTTCAGAACCGTCTTCTTGTTCCATTTCTCTCTCTTCCTGACTCATCCATTCATTCTCTCGCGAGCCTGTCCTTCCTTCATCATCATAAGGGAACCTCGATAGACAAAGACCGCTGGCACTCCACGACTACAGCAATATGTGTGTGCACTGGCGATTAAAACGGCAGACTGGCCAGCGTCCTGCGTGTGCAGCACTAACACTGCGTGGTACCTGCCTGCCTGGCTGACCTGACCTGACATGACATATCCAACTGATCTGACCGATGCAACTGGACTGCTCATAAAATAAGATCTTTGTTTCTTTCGTTTACACACGGACACCAAGCAAAAAAGTACACGACTACGCTAAGCTACGAAGCATCTAACAATCCCTCCGCCTTAGATCTCCACCTCGCGATCGGGTACGCCGCCGTGGCTGTGCTTGCCGTTCGCCCCCGCAGCACCGCCGCTGTTGCCCAGCTTGCTGCGGCCAAAATCGCTGCCCATGTCGTCGTCCTCGCTGAAACTGTACTTCTCGTCATTGTACGACATCTCGCTGTAGCACTCGCTCTCGGCGCGGTTGCGCAGGTGCTCGTCGTACTCCGAGTCCGTGATCGAGAGCCCGCCGTCGTGGTGGCGCGCGAGCGCGAGCCCGCCAATGCCCTGCGAGCTCTCAAGCGAGAACTTGTGCATGCTCATGGTGTCGCTGTCCAGGTCGCTCATCTCGCTCATCACCTCGCTCATCGCGTCATCGTTGTCGTAGTTCATCTCCTGCTTCATCCGCAGGTACTCATCGAAGACGTTCGCGGTCGTGGTGCAGCGTATGGACACGTCTTGCGTGACGAGGTCATTGACGGACGTGAACGCGCTCTGCTTGCCCATGCTCTTGCCGGTCTTGTGGTTGTTCGGGCCACCGAGCACCACGGGGGTCAACGGCGCCTCGCCCAGCATGCCGTCGACGCTCAGTGCTTCGTCTGTAGGGACATCAGACATATAGGCGTCACTATCACGGCTCGGGTCGTGCATCATCACAGGGTCGGAGTTCTTACGTTGGTAGCTGCCGTACGCCCCCTTGCTCGTGTCCAGCACGTTGTTGTACGGCGCTCCGAACGCTTCCTCGTGCTTGGTCTTGAGCCGGCCGCGCTTGTCGGCGCCGCTCAGGTGTCGCGGCTGCGTGTTGCGCATCATGGTTGCCTTGCGCTTCCGTCGCTTGCATATCGCGACGATCACGATCAGCAGCATGAGCGCGCCGACGCCGATGCCGGCGAACATGACCACGTTCGAGTTGGTGCCGCCGCTCGACTCCGCGGCGGATGCGGTCATGTTGGAGGAGGAGGAGCTCGGGTTCAGCGCGCTAGACGCTGTAGAGTTGCTACTGTTGTTGGTGGAAAACCCGGAGGACATGCTGGAATTCGATGCTGAAGTGGAAGGACTCGCCGTCGACGTTGTGGCCGCGCCCCATTTCGTCCAGTTATCGGCCGTCGCTACAATGTTTCAATGTTCAAATCCCACAGAGCGCGTTCATTCGTTAGAGCCATAGCTTTTGTCTCAAACGCCAGGGCCGTACCTATCAAGACAGCGCCAATATGCGTACAACCGCACACCATAACGCCATACAAACACACACACAGCACTCAATACTTACCGCAGTCGACGTAGTTGGTAGTGGACGTCTGCGTGACGAACGGACAAACCATGGCCGTGGAGACCGTGGTGTCGTAGTCCCAGCAATTGAACTTGCCCGCGTTCGGGTAGATGCAGGGCGGACACTTCTCGAGCGTCACGTTACACGTCTGCGCGCCGCCGGTCACGGAGCATGTCTGGACGGTCGCGCACGTCGAGAACGGCGCGGCGGACGCAGACGCGCACACGGCGCCGAGCGCGAGCGCCTTGAGCACCCTGAGTCCCATGGCGCCCCGGTGCTGTGGTGCCCTCATTCTCATTCGTTCTCTCACTTGTGCTCTCTCTCTCGTGTACCTTTGGCCGCAAGGTCGGAACTCTTCTTTAGAGCACGTATCGTAGTGCTGGGCAGAGGCGCGGTCGGTCGATGGTTCATGGCCGCGCATGAGCAAGGAAGGAAGAGGAGGCGACGGCAGGAAAAGACAGACCATCCTCCATCTGTTTCCTTCACACCAACCTGCGAGGATGTGCGCAGATGTGTGCCAAGTGGGTCGCTATGGAAAACCTCTTTATATATGGCAATCCTTTGAATTATATGAATACTTCATTTATCAAAGCAAAAGAACACTTTTTATATTTTCTAAAGTGAGATAAGAAGGATGGATATTGTTATGCGAGGCAGATACCACTTGTCAAAAAGGAGAGTACAATTGAACGACGCGATTTCGGATTCGAAGTTTCTTAGCGCGCTGTCCCGCTAAGTCGACTCCGAAAAACATGCTCGCGAAGCCCGTCAGAGTGGTGGAGCCTCGCTATTGTCTATTGTAGACAGAGTGCAACGCCATCGTTTCAGGATCCAAGCTCGCTCTTCAGTTACACCAAGAAAAAAGAAAACCAGATTGACAACACACACGCCTTGACGGACGCGTTTTTCATTGCGGAAAAGCGGAACATTCGCTTCTCCCACACGACTTTCATTGCACGCTTCTCTATTTTTGTACTTTTGCCCACACACTTGCAGTTATTGCAAGTGAGTGAGGCACGCTGGAGCCAAGCGCCAGCCAGTTCTCCATCCGACTCGACTGGGCGGACCAGCTGGTCATCAGTGAGCGCTCTGCTCTATAGAGTCGAGATATGATCAGTTTGAGTTTCTTCGATTTGGAAATGGTCAGAATTCTCACGAGAACCACCTCGAAATAGTGGCTTCGGCTATGAATTCCTTGAAATCCTTGAGATCCTTGAGATGTGAGCGTGGTTTGTCAGTTTTCACTTCGCTTCAGTGGCCATTTCGACATTCAGCCTTGCCATTTTCGGCTCAGCTGACTTATTTCTAAGTCGACATATTACGTCAAAATCGACAGGGTCCCGCCTCAAAGTCGACAGGAACCACAGGAAGCCAGTCACAAACGATTTCACTTTGTATTCTGTCGGTCGACCTCCTTAATTCAAAATCATCTATTTATTAACATTAATGAGTTATTTGACATTCCTTCTGTACACTCCAAATAGAAGAGAGTGCTCAGAACGGATACATGCACAGGACCCTCAAAAGACGCGCCACTACCAAAATGGCCACTGCAGCGAATACCTTGATGCTGGCGCATCTATTCCGTTAAGCGATCCATCATTGCCTCTTTCTCCTGTTACTGCCGTCCCTGTGAATTTTGTACACATCGTTCACATGACCATTTCCATTTGCTGCCAGTGCATCATACCGTTAGCAGTATGCTTACGCTGCTGTGTAATGAATGCGGCCGCAGATCCCAAGTGACAACAATGTTGCGATTACGCTGCTGCTGGGGACGAACGACGCATTTGATTCGCATGCGCAATTCGCTTTCGCAACTCGCTTTCGTGTGATGATGAAAACAAAGTGAGGGCGGGCGACGCGACGTCTCTGCTTCAACGAACGGCTCATAGCCTCCTCACCATCATAGTAAAAGCTTTCTCACCCTTCCAGAAGCAAACTTGCCCTCGCTTGTTTCGTCGGTCGTCAGTTGTGTGTGTGTGCAGAGGTGTCGTATCTTTGCTTCGACTTGGCTGTTGGATCCCATCCGAGCGAATGCGGAGGTAGATAAAAATCGCTTGTTTCCAACATGTTGGAAGTCGGAATTGGGTTCCCCATTCACATTCGCGTGGCTCGATGCTGACCAGCAGCTCCTCTACGCAAATCCGTCCGTTGTTGGCTTGACGTCTCAACGTGCGGTGGCCGTGCTGGACGACTCGACAGCCATCGTAAACCAGGCTGCAATGCTTTGAGCCAGAGCTCTAGAGATAAGAGTTCACGAGTGAGTGAGCGAGGGCTGCAAGACGTCGGACCAGTTACACGCGTTCTGTCTAATACAGAGCATCACAGTCAAGTCCGCGCGTGGATTCAAGCACTTTGTCTAAAGCAAAGGAGAACAAATGGGTGGCATCGTCAGACAACCCGCCTGACAAGGTCGGTCGCTGCACCAACGTGTCTCTCTGTTGTTGGCTGACGTGCTCTATAACGCCGATGAGATGTGTGTCCGTTCACAATCATGTAAGTACTAAGCTCTTCAGGCGACCCGCCATCTCAAACAAACCACGGTTCTGGAGTAAAGCTCATGCGTGTGAGAGCCAAATATATTTTATGTTAGTTTATGATTTGGTGACAGGCCTGCTTTGCCGCACAACTTGTACGTTGAGTGAAACATGGTCGCGCGCATGCTTCGCCTTCAACAACAGCTGCAAACCTGCAACTCAGGTCTCCGGACGGATATTGCCACACCGTTGTCTGCCTGCCTGAAGTCGCTGCCAAGCCTGCCTTATTAACTGCCATAGCTCTCTGCCTACCGATACCGATCGCGGAAGAGGTTGTGGCGCTGCTTGGCGCCGTGGCCCGCCGAGTACTCCATGTACTGCGAGCCGTCCGCGCCCGAAAGCGCGCCAAGCGAGCTCATCTTCTTCTTCTTGCGGCCACCGAGCTCCAGACGCGACAGGTCCTCGTCGTCGCGGATCGCCGCGTTCTCGTCCTTCGCCGCGCTCTCTACGTCCGCGCTCAGCACTTCGTTCAGCAGCTGGCGCTGCGCGTCCTTTTTCGTGAACACGCCCTGGAACGTCTCCTTGTCGTACAACTCCGTCACCACCTTGAACGTGTAGCCCTGATCCACGAGGTACTGCTGGCGCTTGTTCGAATAGAACATCTCGTGCGTGTCGGTCGAGATGAGCGTGTAGAAGAACGCGTTGAAGCCACCGGTAGCGTTCGCCTTTGGACGCAGGATACGCCCCAGGCGCTGCGCCTCTTGACGGCGCGAGCCAAAGTGTGACGACACCTGGATGATCACGTTCGCTTCCGGCAAGTCGATCGACGTGTCACCCACTTTCGAGATACAAATCACGTTCACCAGCGGCGAGTTGCGGAAACTCTGCAGCAGCCGCATGCGCTCGCGCTCCCCCGTGCCGCCGTAGATGTAGCCTTTGTTCAGCTTCGTCGCGTACAGACGCAGCGCAAACACGTCGTCCGAGAAGAGCAGGATCTTGTCGCCGCGCTTCTCGTGGTACTGGATCAAAAACTCCGCCGCCGTGAACTTGTTCGGGTTCGCCACGTACAGCAGCGCGCGCTTTCTCGCGCTCTTGGTCTCGCGCAGGTACTCGCGGTAGAACTCGCCGGCCATCGGGCACCACACCTCCACACACGACACGTTCGCGAGGAACCCACTTTGCGTGAGATCCATCCAGTTCGCTTCGTACAATTTGGGGCCGATGAGGAAGTTCAAGTCACCAATGAGGTCGTCTTCACGCACTAGCGTTGCCGTGAGCCCCAACTTGCAGTGGCACGCGATCGAGCCAATGACCTTGCGGAACATCTTGGCCGGCACAACGTGCACTTCGTCCAGCAGGATACACCCCCACTCGCGGCTCTGGATCAGCTGCATCACCTCCTCCGACGCCTTGGCACGCTTGCCGCCGAACGCTACCATCGTGTACGTCGTGACGATCACGCCCGAGGTCGGGTCGATGAAATCTTTTGCGACGGACGTGAAGCGCGCGATCTTCTTCTCGGGGATGTTCGTCCACATCTTGAACTGCGCGGTCCACTGCTCGACTGACACGGCCGACGTGCACAGACACAGACACGACTTCTTGATCGTCGACGCTGCCGTGACGCCCGTGAGCGTCTTGCCGGCGCCACAGGGCAGCACAATGATCCCCGAACGCGCGCGGCCGTTGCCAAACATCTTACTCAGCGACTTCTCCTGGTACTCGCGGATGCGCGTCGTCGGCTTGAGATCCATCTCGATGTCGGGGATGTTCTTGTCGTTGCGGAAATCGTACTCCTCCATGAGCGGGTAGTCCATGTCCAGACACGCACGCTTCACATGCTCGACCATGTTCTTACGGATCTTGAACGACACGGTGCGCACGGTTTTCTGTGCGGACGCTGCGCCACCGGCGCCACCCTGAACGTTCTCTTCATTCACCTCGTAGTCCTCGTTCAACAGCTTCTGGTACTGCAGGTTCGCCTGGTCTTCCGCCGACACGTCCTTCTGGATAAACTCCATGTCGTCATTGCGAATGCCGCCGGGTGCTGCCGGCGCCGCAGTCGTAGATGCCGACGGGTCCACGGATGCGGTGGTCTCCTTCACACGCGCCGCGCGGATCTGGTCGTGCTCCAGCAGCTTGCGCAACACCTCCGGGTACAGACTCTCGACGTAGAATTCGTTATGGTGCAGCACGAGCTTGGCTTTCCCGTAACTGAGCGTGCAGTCGCGAATGAAGCTCACAATCACCTCGGGCAAGTGGTTCTTCGAGAGGCGCTCCAGCACTTTCAGGATGCTCTCGGTCTCGATCGACACCGACACGGCGGCGTAGAGCGAGTACGGCGTGAGTTTGTACTCGTGCAAGAACTCTGGACGCGACACAGGCTCCGAGATCGCGACGAGGAAATCGTACGCCTGCTTGTAGATCGGCGAGAACGCCTCGAGGAAGATGCGGCCGTTCGGACACACCCACACGGGACGCGACTCGTGGTCCTTCTTCATGTTGAGCGTCGAGAAGTCAAAGTAGCCCGGTGTGTCGTCATCTCCACTGGTGCCGCCCTTCGACGACGACGCGCTCTGCGCACTGTCGTTGAGCTTCTGCAGGCGGTTCTGGATGCGGCGCGACAGGTTGCTGGACGCGCCGACGCTGTCGAGCGAGTTGATCTGGCCGCTCACACCGCCGTTCGCGTCGATCGAGTCGTCCTCCATGTACTCGAGCAGGTCCTCGCCGATGGAGCCGCCGTAGTCCTCCGCGAGCAGCTTGCGCTTCTGCTTCTTCTGCACGGCCTTGTTGCTCATGGTTCAAAGATCTCAGCCTGGTGGGTTGTTGCTACTGCTGTTGTTATGAATAGAGAGAGGAAGAAAGAGTGACACACACACGCGAGCGTACAGAGCACGAGAGGTGTCGAGTGAACGCTCGTGTCTGCAGAGAGACGCGCGTGCAGAGCGGACGAGAGTGAATGAGCGAGCGAGCGCGTGAGCTCAACGAGTGCTGCTTCTCTTCTTGTGCTTGCTTGGATTGCGTTCGCGCTTTCTGGATGATGAATTTGGCCAACGACCCGCGAGCTCCTTGTCGCGCGAGAATATACTTAGATAAAGTATGTCGCTTTTGAATGAGAATTATCGACCAATAGTACGCTTTTATTTTCTCTCTTAAACGATTGTTGCGGAAAAGGACACGTATTAAAGGTCTTATTTTGTTTGTTGTATAATATGTAGAAAATCATAATACAAATAAACAATCTGGATTTCGTAAATCGAAGTGCAATTCGATAAAAATGTTTAATCAGAACGGCATCATGCATCCAAATGGCTTCAGTTTCAAGTATCTCAACTGCTTCTCTTCCAGTTACCCAGCAGGCAGTTCGACACCTTGTGTTCCTGACTCCTGGACTGGCAGAATACTACTTTCCATAGCTGACTGTGGAGGTAGACTCTCCTTCTTAAGCACCTCGTCTGGAGCTGCTGGTTGCTCCTCACTTCCCCCACTTGTCTTCCCAGCTTCCACTGCTACTTTCTCTCCTTTGCTAGTGCTCTGTCCATTAATTGAAACAGCAGCAGCCTCTTCTTCTCCACTGGACAGAGCGTCTGAGTCTTCTTCGTCGTCTTCGTCCTCCCGCTCTGCGAGGCTCTGCGAGTGTTTCCTGGTGTTGCTTGATCGCCCACTGCCTCGCTTGACCCCTCCACCCAAGTCACCCGCAGCCGTCTTCTTCTTCTGCGCATTGATCGCACTCGCGAATGCCTCGATGCGGTCCTGCACGACTGCCTGATCGACGGCCTCGCAGAACTGGTCGAAGATCTCCTCGTGCTTGTAGAAATGGTTCACAAAGAGCTTCTGCAGCCCCTTGGCAACCTCCACTACCGTCAGGGGCTTGGGAGGGTACCGGATCGTGCTGATGCGCAACAGCAGCTCCATGAAGTCCGTCATGTAGAGCTTCTTGTGGCCGACGGTCGCCATTTCGTCCAGCACGACCAGCTTGCACGCCAAGAACGGGTCTTTCACGTCGCGCACGCGGAACTGGTCGTTGTAGACCTGGTATTTCTCCCTGTGAAGCAGCAGAGAATACCAGAACCATAAAAGTCAATGAGAATGTGGCTACGTAATGAAGGCGAAACAACGATAGCTCAGCGTACATGATCTGGAGAAACTCAGCCAGTTGCATGCCCTTCTTCTCGCCCGGCTTGCAGTATTTGCCCATGTTCGAGTTGTAAATGTCTTGAAGCTGCAGCAGTATGACAGATTTTATCAGTTCACCAAACAAACTATGTCCAGTCGTACCCGAAAGCAATCCAAAACAACAGGAAGACCTACCATGACGATGTGCTCGGAGAAAATGTCGCTCACTTCCTCTATGTAGAGGAACTTCGTGCGGAATTCGTTCGGATCTTCGCGACAAACGGGCTGAATGTGCTCCAGGATGAGCTTCTCGACGGCCTTCGCGGGCGTATCACACACATTCGCTAATCATCGCACACGTACGAACGAATCCGACCAAGTGGAAGTTAGCGCCAAATTCATCGCAAAATGAAGCCCAGCAGTAATGCAAAAGTCTTACTGCGGTGGTACTTGTTCATCGAAATGCGAATGACGCACTCGAGGAACTCGAAGCGTGTAAGGCTCCTATCCGGATTGTCCTTCTCCTTGGCCTCCTGCGTGAGCTCTAGATTCGCGGCGACAAAGACGTTCTCGAGGTCGGCGGATTTGCAAAATTCCGAGCTCTCGTCCAAAATCCGGCACTCGGAGAGGAACTCAATGTACCCGCTCCAGGGCACCGAGATGACGTCGTTCTGCAACTGGTTCGCGAGGCTCGCCGTGCACACCGAGATGCCCGCGAGGCTCGTGAGCACGTTATGGCCGCAGTACCGCCGGTACGCGCTGCTTGTGATGCGGAAATGCCGAGTGACGCAGTTCTCGACGTCTTTGCGGCGCACGGGGTCCTTGATGAACCGGTCGACCTTGCACTGGCGCCAGTCGGCCGCGCACGCCTTGGACACAAAAGTGTCCGTGTCCACAAAGTTGCGGCACACGGACTCACGACGGCGTCTGGCAAACACGCTCTTGTTGATATCCCATCGAGTCGCGCGCTCGCTGTTCTTGCCTGTGGACCGCGGCACGAGTGTGTTGCACGGATCCCGGGCTTCGCGTCTCGCTATGCGCACGACGTTGACGAACTTGAGGTCGCCGAGCACGCGCTGTTTCTCGCGATCATCATTGCCATTCCCACTGCTGCAAAGATGCACGAGCCGCGTGTGGCGCTTCTCGTGGATGTAGTGGTGGCTCACTTGGCTCGTGTCGTGCTTGTTGAAAACCGTGAAGAAGTACTCGGTTTTCCCCGGCGGCAGGATCGTGTACACGCTGAACGAGCCGTCCTCGCGCTTCTCCATGTCGATGCCCCGCCAATCGTCGTGGCAGAGATGCAGGCGCACGCCCATGCTCGGCGAGATCTCGAACCGGTCACTCGAGCCAGCAAACGGGCCGCTCTCGCTCGTCGGCTGCCACGCAAAGCGGTACTCGGACCACTGGCCGCAGTACCAGCAAAACTTGTCGACAAGTGACGCCAGGTGCGTTGGGAACGAGCCGCTGCCGCTCTCGCTGTGCGATTCCTCGAACACCGCGATCGAGTACATCTTGTGCTGATCGAGGAGTTTTGACTCGGTCTTCTTCGCGATGAGGAAGCCCCGCGAGTCGATCACTCCGCAGTTGCCGCTCATGTGTAACCCAACGAGCGTGTGGTTGTTCTCCAGGTGCTTTGCCAAAAGCGCGCAGTCATCCATGTCCAGATGGTTGTTTGAAATGTCCAGGTGTACGAGCACCTTGTTGTTTGCGAGCGAGTCCGAGAGCGCAGTAACCACAGAGCGGGGCTTGAGCAGCTCGTTCGAATCGAGCGAGTTCCACGAGAGGTCCACGACACGCAGCGAGCCGTGGAACTTGAGCGCTTCGGCAATCTTGAGTGCGCCGAGGCCGCGGATCTGGTTCCACGCCAGGTATACTTCCTCGATCTTGGCGTTCTCCTCGAGGAACTTGGCGATCGAGACCATGCCCTGGATACCAAACTTGTTCTCTGACAGGTGTAGCCGGGTGAGCGTCTGGTTCTTCTGCAGCGCTTCGCAGAGAACGTGGATCTCGCGGTCGCGCAGCTGGGTGTGCGAGAGATTTAGCGATGTGAGCGACTTGGATTGGCGCAAGAGCCCCGAAAGTGCCTTTGAAGACATCGACGAGAGCTTGTTGTGCGCCAGGTTGAGTTGCTGGAGTGACGTCGGGGGCTTTGCATTTGCTGCGTTCGTGATGATCTGCGCCGCGACATCGTCGCTGATGCGGTTGTGCGCCAGGTTGAGTGATTCGACCCCGGGGATGAGCGAAAAGCCCTCGCTGAACGCCGAAGCGTACGCGTCACCCATGCGGTAGCTGTTCAAGTTGATCTCTTGCGCGGTACTACCGCTCGAGCACACCGAGCTAGACGACGCGGTGGAGGAAGCCGAGGATGAAGCGCCTTTCTCAAGCACACGGCGCCGCACGATGCCCAGTGGCTCGGGAGAGAGCTGTAGCTTGCGTACGATCGAGAGATACGTCGATCGCGCGGACTTTGGACGCGTGGAGACCACCAGTGGCAGCAAGTTCTCTTTCGAGCCAGAACCACCTGAGCCTCGCAGTGATGTGGACGCATTGTTGCTGACGGTGTCGTGTCGATGGAACATGCCCCAGAACTTCTGTATCGCCTCGGCCCCCACGTAACTCTGCACACACAGTTCATTGCCACTGCCACCACCACCACCACTGCCGTACATTCCGTCATCCATGGGCTCCAGTGGCGACGGCGGTCTCAAAACATCGCGCGCGGGGTTCTCCTTCGCGTGCTTGTTGCCTCCATGAATCGTGTGCTTGGCCGCGACGAGCGCAGTCAGGAACGTCTTGACGCCAACGTCGTCGTCGTTGTCTCCCTTTGATGATGCACTTGCTGGTTGATGCTGCTGCTGTTGCCCTTGTTGTTGACCCGCTGCTGAAATGCTCAAGCGCGACGTCGCACCTTTCGTAGGAGCAATAGGTCGCGATTCCTCCTCTTTGAGCATCATGCGTACGCGCGGTGAGGACTGTCCATGGCCGCGCGAGTTGCCGCTTGGTCCATTGCTTGGTCCATCACTGGGGCGTCTTGCTTTGCTCATGTTGCGCGCGGGACTACTTGGCGTCGACGCCATGATGCAAGATGAGTGCTTTCTAGGTCTACCTCACTATCCCCTTGCACACCCACTCGCATCCATTCGCTTGAGGGAGGAGGCTCAAGCTCGATCGTCACTGCGCTTCATGGACTGACTAACTACTGGCGCCTGTCAAGCGTGAACGCATTTGAGGTGCGATGTCGAGAACAACAATAGCAGCAATCAAAGCTAAATGCAGCCCTCAATTTCTTGCTACCCCTCTCTCGTATCCGTTCTCCCTCTAACATACCAAAGCACATTCTCATTCCCTTCTTGTCTGGCTGCATTTAGATTTGTTCCATGATCGCGATCGTGATGCCCAGCAAGCTCCGTGAAAACAGTTTAACTGGAGAAAATCGGCTCGACGTGTAGCTTCAGCTTCAGCTTCAGTGCCAAGCATTGCACCCGAATGAGCTGTACGCCGTCGCTGCACTGCTGGTTGACCTACATAGCATCAAAGAACACCTCTCGATCTATTCGACTTGGCATGCAAACCTGAGAAACCATGACCATCTTGACATGCTTATATATTCCGCAATCATTAGGGCGGCTCTTGAACACGTGTGAATGTACGAATGTACCTTGTTTGCTCTTTCGTGTCGCTTCCGCTCTAGAAAGTGAACGACGTGGAGCTCAGGTCCTGGCGCTTGCGCAGGCGCTCGAACCGTGCTGTGAGCTCGTCAAAGTCTGGGATGCTGCCGTCACCAGAAGAAGCATCTTTGGTACCGTTGCTAGTGTTCTGTGACGCCTGCACTGGTGCTGCTGCTGCTGCTGCAGGTGGTGGTGTAGGAACTGATGCGTGAGGTCCCACATACGAAGAGCTCTGGTGCTGCTGGTGGTGACTGTGTTGATGGTGCTGATGGTGCTGCTGTTGAGGCGGCGGGGTGTATTGGGAGTCGTGCTGCTGATACTGTTGGTGAGCGTACTGAGACGAGTCGCGTGGCTGCGTGGTATACGCTGGTGGTGGAGGAGGTGGCGCATATTGGTTACCAGGTGGGCCACCGGTAGCAGGAGGCGGTGGAGCAAAGTATCGCGATGATGCAGATGCATGCGGAACATGGAACGCACTCGAGTCCACTGGCTTCTCGGTCGGCGCAGCGGGAAGCGAGGACGCGAGGTTTTGCTGTGACGGAGGTAGCTAACATTTTTGGAGAAAGTCCGCTCTCAGAGTTAGCAACTGCATTGTCGAGTGCTCGCACAAAACAGCTTTATAGAGCTTCGTACCGTGGAGTAGAGCGAGACGAAGCTTGGACCGGACACGCCAGCGCTGGCGACGCTCATGCCCGTCGGAGCGGGGATCGCCGCGAGCGGGTCTACGATCGCCTGCTCGTCTGGTTCCCAGTCGACCTTGAACTGCTTTGCGATCTCTTTCATGTAATTCACGACCAAGTACGCGCTTGGTGGCTGGTAAAGACGCAATCACAGAGGATATGCAACGTGAGTACTGTAGTCATTGCCAATGTTGACAACGATAGAAAGTGGGAAGTGTACCTGAACGCTGAGCTTCTGGATCACACGCTCATTCACGCAACCGTCGACGTTTCGACTCGCAGCTGCAGCAAAGTCCTGCCCATACTTCTTCACAAGCTGCTTCTTCACCTCCACGAGCTCGGGGATCTCTGTTCGGTTCGCCGCCCAGATGAGCGTGCATACCGCCTCTCGCATGTCGTACGGGCACTCGCGCTCGGTCTTCACCAAGTTCTACACAGACAAGACACACACACACACAGTAACAGCAACAATATAAACAACACTAGTGAGCTCACGTGTATAGTATCCGTATAGCCAAAATAGCTAGCACATAGGGTGTTGGACACTCACCGCGCGTTCCGCGACCAGGTCACACAGCAGCTCGAGGATCTCGTAGCCCTCCACCGTGAAGTCGTCACGGATGATGCCTTCCACCTGCACACACACAGACACACACATAGACGTATCAACCGTCGTTAAGCGTCCCATGACCACATGCAGTAAGGGCAAGATACGTAAAGAGTGATATCATGCTCCTTCTTACCCGGATGCGCGCTTTCTCCTCCTTGCCCTCCTCGAGCAGCGTGGCGATCTCGCGCCGCACCGCGACCGCCGCGTTCGCCTTCTTGTTCTTGACGATGCCGATGCGGTGCACCGCCATCTTGAGGTTCGGCTTGAGCTTGTTCACGTTGAAGCCGAACATGCTGCCGCTCGCTTCTTTCTGGCTTCTGCGATTGCGTCTGGGTCGTCGTGAGCCGCAATGGCGATTATGAAAATGTCCACATTTTGCTCGAAGCTGAGTAAGTTGTTGCTTTCCTTCTTCTCTACCAAGCGATCAGCGATGATTGGATGAAGCATGCTTTTTAACGTAATATGATTGGCTTATATTCTGAATGAGGAATGTGACTGGCTAAATATCGATGCATCCACATCAGAGTGTTGGTGTGTGACAGTCATTTCAGCTCCCCATTTTCCACACCTGGAAAAATCCATCACCAGCAGATACTGCATACATGCATGACCAGGTTTGTTGATTTTTCTGATACACAGTGTTGATAAAGGAAACTTCATCCAAATACATCTCGCAATGTTATATACTCTCTCTCTGTTTGTATGGGGTTCTCTCTCTCGCTCGCATTCGCTCTCGTGCATGTGTCTCTGTGTCTGGAGATGTGTGTTTTCTGTGTAATTGACTGCTGGACCGGGTACGACGCCGCCGCTCAATCTGCCCAAGACTGCGGCTTCTTGCGTCCCGTGTACGTTCGCCGCGTCGTGATCCCTGGCTCCGACGCGCTCGAGCGCGCCAGCGGGTCCGGGTTGCTGAACTCGCTGTCGCGGCGCTGCTTCTCGCTCTCACGCGCCGACTTGCGCATACTGCGGAAGATGCCGAGATGCGACTTCGGATGGTGGTGGTGCTGCTGCTTCTGCAGCTTCGCGAGCGAGTCGTCGCTGTAGCCCGAGTTGCCACTCGAGCTCGAGCCGCTCAGCCGCGCAGAGCGCTCCGACGCGTTGCGCAACTCGCGCTGCTGCAGCGCCACATCCGCCGGCTCGAAGTACACGACGTCGTCGATATCGGCCTCCGACTGGCGCACCGCCCTGCTGCTTCTACTGTATGCCGCCGACGACAACGGCGCCGTGGTGCCGGAACTGCTGCTACTGCTGGTGCTGTTTAATTTAGACGACGATCCGGATCTCGGCGTCGAGCTGCTGCTGCTGTTGGTACTGGTGGCAGTGGTGCTGCTGCGCGCGCGCTTCTTCTCCCACAGCCGGAAGTAGTACCAGCCCGTGAGCGAGATGTACGTGAACCAGATGAACGCCGTCTTGCGCAGCTTCGGACTCACATACAGCAGCGCAAGCACCACGATGACCACCGAGAGGCCCCACGCGAACCACGACGACATGTCGACGACACTCCTTCCTTCTTCACTCGCTTTACTGCCGCTCTGTTCGGCGCGCTTCTTTCTCTTTTCTGCTTCTTGCGATCGCTTACCGGCTCCTAACTGGATGGACGGAGCGCAGACTGTCGGCTGCTACGCTGTGCTGCTGCTGGCGATAGTGATGGCTATCGATCGCAGGCGGGTGGATGGATGGGTGTATACTGCTGATGCTGGCGGGTATATGGACCGCACGCGGAGGGAGCTGCTGGGAGTTTCCTCTTGCACCGTGGGTCTATTTTCGAATGCGCTGTGTGTGACGCCACCACCTCTGAATGCCGTCAACAAACAAGTCTCTTCCGCCTATTGTTGTTGTGTGGGGAGAAGATAGGGGATGGTCCACTGGCTTTTCTCTGAAAAAATGTGGAGGTAAGGTGGACCACATTATTTTGAGGTGCGATGATTCCGACTGTTTTATCCCACGAAATGATTACGCCGTGCTGAACGTCATTCATAAAAATATATATGAAATGACGTTTGGCGCTATTTTTCAACGAATCAAACGTCAAATAATATAACAAACGCCACCAAAGTGGACGATGAGAATTGTTCAGTTGGCAACCAACCAAGCGTTCAAATTAATCGTAGGTTTGTACTCTGCGACTATTAACAATGGCATGATACCTAACCGACTCTCTGCCTTAGTGTGATCGAAGACGGACGAATGTCCATGACATCCATCTTCTATCGCTGGTGTCACAGAAACAACCAGGAAGTTAGTTCAGCTGGTTGCTGAAGGCTGCAGCTTGATGCTACGTTTACTTACTTTTTGCGAACGGTGGAAGATCAATCGCTGGTTGAACGTCGGAAGATCCTACTTTGACGTGGAGTGTTGTGAATATGCCCACTAAAGAAGGGCATGTGAGATCAAAGAAGGACACTCCTAAAATTACGTGGTATACATCACAAAGTGTCGCTTCGCGCCCTAAATGACCACCCCATCATGAAAAAAATCAATGCGCCACTTCAGCAGTCAATCATCTTGCATTCGCTCGCTTGTGTGTGACGGACGCCCAGACACACATACATACATAGAGAGAGAAGAGCAGTAGCATAGAGAATAGAGAACAGATATACAGCCATGGGCGACACCATTGAGGCGCTGATCCCCAAGACGCAGGAGCTGCTGCAGCCGCTGATCGCCAAGCCCAAGCTCGCCGACAAGCTGCTCATGAAGCCGCCATTCCGCTTCCTGCACGATATCTTCACGGCACTGACGCAGTCCTCGGGCTTCGCCAAGGGGCTCTACAACGACTTTGAGCTTGACTCGGCCAACATGAAGGAGAAGAACCAGAAGATCACGTACCTGGACAAGATGGTCGTGTGCGTGGGTCAGTGTCTCGGCAAGGAGATCGACGTGCGCTCGGCGAAGATCGTCGCTGGGCTCGAGCCAGAGAACACTAACATGTTTCTGCAGGCGCTGGCACAGGCAGTGTCTGCTCAGTCGAGCGACAAGTGGGCGAGCGCGGTGCAGAAGACGCTCGCGAAGATCCCGTCGCTCACACCGGACGGCGGCTCCGCGCTGCCGACTGCAACACCAGCACCGGCAGCCGAAGCGAAACCTGCTGCTGCTGCAGAACGCCCCGCGTCCAAAGAGCGACCAAGCTCACCAGAAGCAGAGAAAGCTGCCGCTGCTGAAGCGAAAGCCAAAGAGAAGGTGGGCATGATGAGGTCTGCTATTTGGTTTTTCTAGGTATTATCGCATCAAGAACTCATGTGGTATATTGTTCACCCTCTCAGGCACGCAAAGAGAAAGAGGAGGCCGATCGAAAGGACAAAGAGCTCAAAGCCGAGGCTGCTGCCAAGAAGAAAGAGGTCGAAGAAGCCAAAGCAACGAAAGCAGGTGAGGCCAAAGCCGGCGAGGTACCGAGCGCTGACCCAAAGAGCGGCAGCAACTCGCGCTCATCATCGTCCTCGTCCTCGCGCGGCGCCAAGTCCGCCCCGCCGGACAACAACAAGGAGACGGACGACTCGACCACGCAGCAAATCAACGAGTGCAACGGCGACGTCGAGCGCACCAAAGACGTGATCGAGAAGATCATCCAGAAGCCAAAGATGGTGGCGAAGCTTCTCAGCAAACCGCCCTTCCGCTTCATCCATGATATCGTTTCTGAGATCACGCGCGTTACGGGCTTCGCAGAAGGGCTCTACAACGCCGAGGAGCTCGACTCGGCGGCCATCAAGGAGAAAGGACCCAAGATCGACTACCTCAACAAGGTCATCCTCTGTGTGAGCTGCCAGCTCAACGTCGAGATCGAAGCCAAGCCGGCGAAGATCGTCGCAGGGCTTGAACCAGACGACACGAACAAGTTCCTCCAGCTGTTGGGCATCGCCTGCCGCTCAGGAGGCTCGGCGGAGGCGGTTCAGCGCGTGCTCTCGGGTGACACGGCAGTTCGTGCCTTTGGTACTGCGAAGAAGGCCAGCAGTGGTGGCAACAGCGGCAGCTCATCCTCGAAAGGAGCTGAGCGCGAAGCTACGCCCGAGACGAAGCTGTCATCGCGATCCACCACACCACTTGAGACTAAAGGTCGTCCATCCTCGAAAGAAGGCAAAGAGCCCAGCGCTGCGCCGAGTGCTGGTGCTGGCACTTTTGGTGGTCCTATGAAACCACTTGCGTTCAAAAGTGAGGACGAGGAAAATGAAGAAAATACCAACTTGCGCTTCAACTCGGAGTCGAAAGACAGCGGCGAAGACCGCCAGACGGCGCCAGGAACCAGCGGACTCGGTACAAGCCGCACGTCTCGACCAACGACCGCGCGTCGCCGCCCTCCAAAGCTCAAAGAGAATGTAACGGAAGTGGGGCGATTGATGGTGCACGACACGAAAGTCGCGCCTGTAGTCGGCATCATGAAGGATGGCGACAATGGTGACAGCGACGACGATGCGAACGCAGACGACAGCAATCCCAGCGGTGGCGGCAGCAATAACAACTCGTCGCTCTTGCATGACGAGGGCGACGGTGGCGCGCATGGCAAGCTTGTGCGCGATATTTTGAAGGACCAGAGTGCTGAAGAAGCCGCGAGAAATCAGAAAGAAGACGAAGACGCTGCCGGTGGTGGTGCGAACAACGAGGCCGAGACGGGGATCCGGCTGGGACGGCGCAAGAAGTCGTTCAAGGACAAGTCAAAGAGCGGCGCGTCGAACACTGCGGAGATGAACGAGCTGCGTAACAACATCCAGAAAATCTGCCAAGCAACAAACCCCGTGGGCAAGGGCGTCGAGTTTGTTCACGAAGACCTCGACGCGATGTCCAAGGAGCTCGAGCAGTGGAAGAAAGAGTACGAGAAGAAGTGCGAGCTGTACGAAGAGGAGAGAAAGAAGACTGACGAAGCGCTGCAGCCGCTGCAGGTGCAGCTGCTTGAAGTTGACGAGCTCATCAAGGAGCAGGTGCGCAAGATCAACTCGCTCAAGGCGACGATCGCCAAGAACGAGGAGAAAACCCAGAAGCTCCTGCACATGGTGGTCTCTGCGTAAAAAGGAGGGCAGCTTGTCTGAGATTGGTGATCCATTCATTGTATTGTTTCCTTTTATTCAACTGCATGGACTTGCATAGTAGGTTTCTATTCACAATGAAGTCCGCCTGTCGTCTATGCTGCTCCACTCACTCATCAGTCTTTCTTTCCTTGCACCTGACTCTCGTCGCTCTTCTTGCCCAGACGCTCCTGCACCTCAGGCATCTCCAGCTCCCGCTGTTTCACGCGCTTCGGCACCCAGGATTCCTTCAGACCCAGCTTCTCGCGTCGCAGGTCGTCCAAGAGCGTGATATCGTTGCTGTTCGCCACCCAATGCTCTGATTGTTCGGCGAGCGTCGGGTTATTCACGATCTGAGGGTACCATTGCGCTCGGATCTCCTGTTTCTCCTGCTCCGTGAGGTCACCACGGATCTCTGGGAACCAATCAAACAGCCGCTGGATGACGAGCGCCGTCGCCACGGACAAGTTCAGGCTCTCCGTGAACCCAAAGATCGGGAAATAGACGCGCTTGTCGGCCGCATTGAGCATCTCGGTACTCACGCCATCGGTCTCTCTGCCGATCACGACAGCGAGCTTGGCAGGCAGCTGCTCTGGCTTCGCCTCCGCAGTCAGTGGCAGCGCTTGCGGTGATAGGTCTGTGGCCCAGATGGCTCGCCCATCCTCGCGCAGCGCAGAAATACAGTCGGAAATGCTCGAGAACTCGCGAATGCTGAGCCAGACGGAGCAGTTCTTTGTAATCTTCTTGGTGCCACCGGACTTGTGCTTCTTCACCTGGCGCTCATTCGCGTTGATGAGCCACACATGCTGAATACCCAGAGCTGTTGAATGATACACGCCGTACAGGATGGGAGCATAACGGGTTGAAGATGAATAACCCACAACAGACACTCATTTCCATGCGCAATTTAGGCAGTCACCACCTCAGAGTCATACATACCTTCAGCGGTTCGCAGCACTGCCTGGTGGTTGTGAGAGTCCATGCATTGCTCCAAGACCAGCACGATACGCCCTACAGCATGCAAATATAGCACGTAAAGTCAACTCGATAGTATTACCTACACGACCACCGATATCATGCATCGCCGGAGACGAACCTGTTCGGTGGTGGAGAACGGTCTCAGCGCGACGCAGGCGTTCCGGCGCGTCCTGCTGCGGCTCGCTCACTGGCTGCACTCCTGCGGCCACTACATGTGGTTGTCGCCTGCTGGTTAGTGTACACGTTCATATCGACATCATCTCGGGTCTGTGCACAGAGAAAGAGAGAGAGCATGCGCGAACGAACCTCCTTGTGCCTGCTCCTCCATTGCCTCCGTGCTGCTCATGATGGAGTCTGAAAGTGCAAAATGTAGTGTGATCGAAACGAGGGAGCTCCAATCCCTCGTTTGACCTCGCTGTCCCGCCTAGTTCGGTTCGTTCGGGAAATGGCTACACAATCCGTGAGCTGTCAATCAACTTACCTTAACGTTACAGTTAATTAGCGCAAATGTACCGGTATGAATAAAAGCAGGCCAATAAATCGGTACAAAAAAGTGCAATTCCCAGTTTAATCATTCAAGCTACCGATAGTGAACCGGTACTATACTGGTCATTCTGTCCTTGAACCCCTAATCGCTCCTTCTGCTCTGTGTGGACCACGCAGTCCAACCCTCGTCGACAAATGGGCGTCGCGCGCTCTTCAACGTCGCTCTTCATCTCTAAACAGCACGGTCTTCATATCATCGGGTCTTCATTCTCAGCCAGCACCTTACCTTCCTTCCTTCCACAGGATCTTCCTCCCATAGTGACGCCACACCACACATTACGTACAGCCCCTCCACTCGCACTCACGCTCACGCTCTCATTCGCGCTTTCGCCTCTGAACGCTCACCCCCCCCCCCCACCACCACCCCATCCAGGTACGAACACGCCATCCCCACTCACTCTCTCTGTAGATCCATCAGACACATCAGCCCCATGCGCCGCTCGACACTCACGCTCTTTCTCTCGCTGTCTGCGCTCTGCGTGCTGCTGCTGCTACTGTACGCACAATTCAGCTTACTCGCGTGGATGTCCGCTTCGCCCTCCTCGCCCAAGAAGCAGCGCACCGCCGAAAACATGCTCACGAGCTTCGTCGTCGTCGACAAGGAAAGCGACTTCCCGATCCAAAACCTGCCGTTCGGCGTCTTCTCCACGCGCACGAACGAGCACAAGCGCATCGGCGTTGCCATCGGCAGCTTTGTATGTATTGCGCTATGCTAATCAGCGTGGCTTGTCGATATTATTTGGATGTGTGCTAACAAAAAAGACGATGGTATGTATTAGGTGCTGGATTTGTCGGTGATCGCCAATGAAGGTCTCTTCCAGGGCTTCGATGCCGCCTGCTTCAATGAGGTATGCTAACGACACTGTGAGCAGTATTATCCAATCATGCTGACATCAATACCTCCGTTCGGGTGCTATTACAGGCGGGATTGAACAGCTTCATGGCGCAGGGAAGCCACGCGTGGGCTCTAGCTCGCGCGACCATCCAGAAGCTGCTCTCTGCGGACGAGCCAACGCTTCGCGACAACGAGCCGCTGAAGACGAAGGCGCTGATCCCAATGTCAAGCGTATGATATTGGCTCCATTGCTACAACGTCCGTTGCACATTGTATTGAACTTTGTTGCCTGGCTAACCCCACAATATTTTTCTCGATGTGCTCTGATTCTAGACGATCATGCACCTGCCAGCGAAGATCGGCGACTACACGGACTTCTACTCATCGCGCGAGCACGCTACGAACGTCGGCATCATGTTCCGCGGCAAGGACAACGCGCTTCAGCCCAACTGGTACGCGTGTAATCTATCGACGTTGATCATCTCTGTGCAAGCCATGTTTGCTCATTCCCTCTCTCTATGTAACAATGTTGTGCAGGCTGCACTTGCCAGTTGGATACCACGGCCGCTCGTCGTCGGTTGTCGTCGCCGGCACGGACATCCGTCGCCCACGCGGTCAGGTGCAGGCAGACAGGGCGGACCCGTCCAAGGGATCGATCCACTCACCTTCGCGCATTTTTGACTTTGAGCTCGAAATGGTGCGTTTGGCGCCATTGACAATGTTGTCGCTGTGGCATATGGGATGCTCATGTATTGACTGCTGATGTTTTCTGCTCTGCTAGGCATTCTTTGTTGGACCATCGAACAAACTCGGCGATCCGATCTCGATGGACAAGGCGGAAGAGCACATCTTTGGCGTCGTCTTGATGAACGACTGGAGTGGTAAGACGAGCACCAAGACTCTTTGCGAAGATGATTGACCAGGAGCAGCAAAATCTCACTCATTCTCCATCTATGTCTCTTTGTGTAGCTCGTGATATTCAAAAGTGGGAGTACGTCCCACTCGGTCCGTTCGGCGCCAAGAACTTCGCGACGACTATCTCGCCGTGGGTCGTACCGCTCGCGGCGCTCGAGCCATTCCGTTGCGAGCCGAGCTTTGGTCCAGTGCAGGATCCAGCGCCGCTTGCGTACATCCAGGACCCAGAGTACGCGCGCGGCACGTACGACATCAAGCTGCAGGTGGCGATCCAGCCGGAGAACGACACGAAGGCGCACGTGATCACGAACAGCAACTTCCGCAACATGTACTGGAACATGAAGCAGCAGCTGGTGCACCACACCGTCACGGGCTGCAACATGCAGCCGGGCGACCTGCTCGGCAGCGGCACGATCAGTGGTCAGACCGACGACAGCCTCGGCTCGATGCTCGAGCTGAGCTGGCAGGGCACCCGCGAGATCCCGCTGGGTGACAGCGGCGCGGTGCGCAAGTTCATCCAGGACGGTGACCGAGTCGCGGTGACTGGCTACTGCCAGGGCGATGGCTACAGAATAGGCTTTGGCCCGTGCGACGGCAAGGTGCTCCCAGCGCACCAATAAGGTCCGATCGTCGCTGTTGTGAAAAGAAAGAAGCCACGTAGCAAGCAAAAAATGCCTTGAAGCCTGCGTGGTGCTTCGAAGTATACTTCTGCTTGCATTGCGATGTGTGCTGACGCGTTAGTGAGCCCACCACAAGAAATAATCCTTTACACAACACTTTACGTTTGAAACAGTATCATTGACACTCATGCACGAACAAAATGATGATTGTATGCAAACGTTGCCACACAGAAACCGAATGGGAAAGTTGTCAAAACGTCTCGAGTTCTCGTGAACCTAGCTAGATCGTAGCTTCAACTGGCTTGAAGAGCTCTTTCAGCGAGATCTTCTTGGCGCGATCTCCGCGCAAAAACGTCGAAGGGTAGGCGGCTTCATCGTCTTCAGGTGCATGGGATGCCAGCACCTGGTCATTCCCACTCGCAGCAGCAGCACCGGTGTTGTTGTTATCGCCCACGGCTTCGACCGAATCGGCAAGGGTTTCGACTGCTGCGTGTTTCTTCTCAAGGAGCGCAAAGTCCACACCCTGCTCTGACGACGCAGCTACGAGTGCGCGATTCCACATCAAGAGAATGTATTCGCCCGTTTGAGTTGGGATGTCGTCGTCTGGGACTGCAACAGTCGCCGCCAGTGCTGGTTCATCCTGTTGCTCCTCTTCGCCGTAGTTGCTGATTTGCTTGATGTTCCACCGCTCAATCAGATACGCAATCTTCTTCCGTTCTTCAGCAGTGTACATTTGCTTTGCTGCTGAAGACAATGACTTTGGTTCGCACTGCTTCTCTTTATTCGAACACACGGACGAGAACGACAGCAGCAGCCGCATAAGCATCGACAACGACGTGTAGTCGTCACTCAGGTACCGGAAGTAGTCGTCTAGCACGGGGAATTCGCTCACAAAATCTTGTGAAAACACAGGCTGCGACGTGTGCAAGTACGCGGTCATCTCTCCGCGCAGCGACGTCGCTTTCTTCCTAAAGAGATCCGCAAAGTACGTCACGCCCAGGTCGCTCAGTTTGCTCAGCTTAGTCAAATCCGAGCTCGCCATGTCACCAAGACGCAGGTGCGGATGCATAACGTGCGCCAAAATGAACAGCGGCTGCTCCATCTCAGACCAGACGACTTCAAGCGCGCGCTGGATCGACGCGAAGCCTTCCGAGGCGTGGTAAAGAGCTCCGATTTGACGCACGGTCTCAGCAAAGCTGAGTTGCTTCTCGCTCGCGCTCTCGTAAGCGACGCTGAACGCGCGGAGAAGCAAGGACACGCGCTCCAAGAGACCGTGAGACACTTTCTCATCCACTTTTGATTTCAGCTCGGCGTTGGTCGAAAACAGCGTGCTCTCGTCCAAGAGGCTCTGCACGAACAGCGAGCACTCCTGCCAGTCCGTGAACGGACGTGAGATGTGCGACGCAAGACGCACGATTGCCTCGCTCGTCCAGAGATCAGCGAGCGCTGCGACGAGGGACTGCACTTCTTCCGACGCGAACACTTTCTGGAGGCAGAACTGCAAAAGTCCCTGGAAGTCGTACACGAACACGACCCGAGGCCAGCGTGCGCGAAGAATTTTCACGGCGCGATCGAACACGGAGCTGTACGGGAGCACAACAACCGCGGGAACAATATGCTGCAGCAGCTCGCACTGGCGCATCTGTGTATCCATCCATCGCGCGACTTCGAGCCCGTGGTAGTGCGTGACAGCAGCGATTTCCCCCTGGACAGCACTAGCAGTAGCAACAGCTTCCTCTGGGCTTTCAAAAGAGCTCTTAATGACGCGTTTCTTCACAATCTGCTGCACAGGAACATGGATTTTCCCGTTTGTCAAGTTGAACTGCAGCACTGGGATACTATCAGCGCCGTCTAAGGTAGACAAAGTCGCCGTGCAATGCACCATCAACGGCCAAATGCTCTGATTCGGCGAGTCTTCAACGGCAGCAGCATCACCAGCAATAACGGTGCTTGCTCCAAATGGCGATGGTAGTGGTTCTTTCATCTGGAGCAGCTCAGAGGAGACGAGGTCACCGTACGTCTCGTTCAAGACCTGGGTGCGCAGCTCTTCTGCAGTCGGCAACTGCGTGTCCATCTCGGGTACTGCCAACGAACGAAACAGTTTCTTCGTGCTCTCACTCGCTGTCCACTCGAAAGGGAGGCGGTGCTGGATCGTGAACTCCAGCAGTGAGCTGTAGAGCGCCGTCAAGTCCACCATCGGTGCAGAGTCGTCGCGTGTATCAGTGCGCGCTCTCTTTGCTGCTGCATGGGGATGATTTTCACGCCCAATGCCAAGCGCATCACTGCCACCAGTCGCAACTGAACCAGCAGCACTACTGCTGTTGTCAGACGCTAGCGGCAACGCCTTGAATGTGAACGTGACCATGTCCTTTGGCACGTGGGGACACTTGGACAAGTGGGTCTGCATGTTGGCTTTTCGTCCGACCACGATGACCGGCTCCATCGAGCTCTTGAGCGGCTCGGCGGCGTTCTCGAACGCACTTTCGCAAAAATTGCAGCGCGCATAGTAGTACGCGCTATCTTTCTTCCGCTCGAGCCGCGTGAAGTACTGCCACTCGTCCATCGCCAGGCGTGAATTTCCCCCCGAAGCAGTCGCGGCAGCTTGCTTTGCCGCTACACTGGCTGCGAGTGCCATCGCCGCCGCTGCTGGTGGTGATGGTTGCAGGATACTTCCAGAAGTCGCAGATTTCGCACCATCACTCAGTTCGAGCGACATGTTAACTGGTGGGAATGGCGTCACGCCGCGCATCACCACGCGACGCTCGACGGGCGGGAGCTCCCCACGGAAGTGCAGGCAGAGACTCAAGTGCTTGCGCATCTTCTCGCGCCGGCCGACCATGCGCTCGGGGGCGAGCGCACTCTTCTTCTCGGCAGGGGCTTCGTCGTATGCGCGCTGGCAGTGCTTGCAGATCGCGTGGAAGAAGTTGGTCTTGCCGATGTACCCTTCATCCTGCAGCCGCGTGAAGTGGTCCCATTCTTCCATCATGCAGTGCTTCCCACGCCCGCCTCCTGTTCAAAAGGAAAGAACAATCAACGGTCAAATCAATACGGACTGCGCAACAAGGATCAACACCAGCAACCCAGCGTCACAACACCACAAAAAAAGACAGGTAACTTACGAGGTCCGATCACTTCGCCCGAGTCGATCTTGCGCTTGCGCTTGGCGCCTGGCTCCTCTACGGTAACTCCAGCAGCGGCAGCCTGAGCTGCGTTGGCGATTGCCACCTTGACTTGGTCTCCTGCCACAGCAATAGCGACCCCAGGAGCTCCTTCTGCCTGCGCTCCGGCAGCAACAACAGCAGCTCCGTCCACACTAGGAGGCACGTTACCCGTAATAGCAGTATCAGCAGCAGCAGAAACGATTGGAAGAGCCCCCTCCTGCTCCTGGTGTTCCTGCTGCAGCTGCGCCTTGATCGCGGCGGCGGCCGCCAGCTCGGCCTTGTAGCGCGCCGCGTAGACTGGACAGACCTTGAGGTGCGCGCGCATGGACGTGCGGCGGCCCGTAAGCTTCGCAGGCGGGTTCACGAGCTGCTTCTGCGCGAAGCCGGCGGCGCAGTGGCGGCAGTGTACATACCAGTAGGACGAGTTGGGTACGCGGCCGTGCTCCGGCAGCTTTTCGAAATGCACCCACTCGTCCATCGTGCACCCGCGACCCATCTTGAGCTGCTTGCTGTCTCGGAATGGCTTGCTTGCGGTGGTTAGTTATGACGCGGATGTCTTGGTGCTTACTGTTATCAGCTGCTTGTTCCAAGCGCTTCGTTGGTTAAGAATGCTTGTTTCTAACGCTGAGGAAAAACGAGGGGGAAGAAATAGTGTTCAGAAATGATTTTGTATTAGTATTGGACTTTTGTATAAAGACGCGGTATTTATTCTTGTTCTTACGCTGTCACAAATATCCAAGACTCGCATACAAAAAATAAGGATAAATATGTGATAATGAAAAGGGAGACATACATAATGAAATCAAGTGGTTTGTGCACGAATCAACTCTTGGTCAACCATTTTTAGATGCTGAATGCTGTTGCTTTTGCAAGCCAAGCAACCTTGAAGCATTTACTACCAGCAGAAGGAATGAGGTATTGGAGGTCAGGTAGGGCTGGTGCTGCCTGAGTTGTGCTCTCTGTATGCCCGGCACTGGGATTGATCGTCGATGTGGTACAAGTGGAGCCCCCGCAACCTCCGTTATTGTACCTGGCCGCTCCAACTCGTAAATGCACGCAGCAGAACTTACGTTAGCAAGAACAAATGGCGTTAATTGGCGTAAACTACAAGGTTGTCTGATTGCTTCGGGTAGCTGGGTAAATGAAGCAATGACTGCATGCATCCAGAGATGTGAGTGATTCGCTATGCTGTGAGTGAGAGGAGCTCCAGTCTCGTCTATCGCTATGCTGCATTTCGCCACATTCACAAGTGAGTGCTCCTCGGTCAAGAGCAATTGTCAGGGAGGGGGAGGGGGAAGCAATATTTAAGTGGCTACTTTGGTGGTTTCTTTGTTCTCACTCATCGCCAACTTCAAGCCACAAACTCCCTCCTCTTGTCCTGACAAATTCTTGGTGTCTCGACACGAAGAATCGGGTTTGCAATGGCGAACGAACGTTGTTGATTTCCCCACATCGATATCGACGGACATGTCTCTAGCTTAGTGCCTACAAGATTCCAGAATGAGGGGGCCATGCTGCGATTCACACCTATCTCATACAGAGTCTGTCAGCTATTGGAAATTGTGAAGTGTCGGGATTCCTGTGTATTCATCTGTCCGTCAATTTGCGAATAAGAAATCTCAGCCAGCTGGTCGTTTGGGTGGCAGTCACTACAGTCCAGTCAGTCTTCTGTTCGGAGAAGGAAGGAAGTCAACTGCTTTCTAGTATCGAAATCTCTCAATCTCTCCAAGTTTTGATGTGGTGGCGCTCTGCCAGCCAACCAACCAACCACTTCTCGCTGTTAACGCCTTTTTCACAACCATTTTGGTCTGCCAGTCAGTCAGTCAGCGCCGAAACGAAAAACCAGATCTGGGATGATGACAACCCCGAAGCCTTTTTATTTCTGATACAAAGAACAGGCGGCGGTGTGCTCACTCCTTTTTCGAACTTTGAAGAGCACCTGGGAGCGAGAAATCCATTGACCGATATGCGAGTGGGCCAGCGAGCAAGTTGTTCTCTGTCTGTCTTGTCTGCATCAGCCAGCCGGCCCATGCGCGAAATGAGGCCGCGCCAAACCAACAGGAGCATACCCTTCGTAACCAGTAAATGGTGAATCCCATAGCTAGCTCAAGTCGTTTTGCCAATCTGCTTGACCCCGAGAGCATTGTACAGAGGATTGGGGCTTTCGTTAGTTAAACCAAGTCATTTTACCAGCCATTTATTTCTGGAACCAAAAAATCGCACCTTGCTGGAAAGTTCCAGGCAGCTTCTTGCCGACTCTTTCGCGGCTCCTCCCACCCACCAAAGTAAGTACCGTTTGGCCCAGCCATTTTACACAGCTCTCGCCACGCGAGCTGGACAGACTGGTAAAATGCTGCAGCAGCGCTGAGGCGCAGACGAAGAAGCCAGGTGAGAGGACCAGCTAATCCACGCGGGATGCCACTAATTCCTAGCTAACAGTTAGGAATTAGCGATATCCCGCGGTCTCTCTCTGGCAACAGAGGTGGGTTCGGAGTGCAACGTTCGGAATCGCGAGTGCCACTGTGCGGATGCTGCCTCGTTTGATCGCCGCGGCGTTCGAATGTTTCACAGCAGATCGCCGAGCCAGAAGGCTCGAAAGGCAAGCCATGTAGGGATGAGAGTGACGGTGGGCGAGATGGATACGCTCGACGCGCTCCAGTGCGTACAGTAAAGTCCCGTCGCCGTTCCTCTCCGTTCGGTTCCGTCACGTGACCAAAATTCATCCGCTTAATGATACGCACAGCGTTTGGCTCGGGCTTCCGGCTTGAAGCGAGCGCGCGTGGAGATGCGGCCGATCTTCGCGGCCGCAGCTGCGCCGGCGCTGATTGGCCAAGAGCCTGGAGCCTGATTTAAATGAGCGTTGGAGCATGGATGCAGCATTGCTTTGGAGCCAAATTTGCAAGAAAGACCTTTTGTGTGTGTGTATGTGTGGCGGTCTGTTCTGAACGCAAAAGGCTCAAAGCGGCGAGCTAATTTGCGCTGTGTGCGCGTGGCTCATTCCTTCAAGTGCACGCGAAACCGCGGGAGCATTTTTGCGGGAGCTGCGAACGCAAGCGAACGGCAAAGCACAACACGCCGCGCACCACCAACGCCACCACACAACGGCCACGAGAAGAACGAAGCACGTGAGTGTGAGACGACGAGAGCAGACACCTTTTGCTCAGCGGAACTACAACAACTACAACTACTACAACAAGAACGTAAGAAGTAAGCACCATGGGCACCAACGCATCAAGTGAGACGGACGCCAAGGCGGCGCCAAAGACGACGGTCAAGGAACACGTGGACACGACCACGGACGAGCATGGCACGACGACGATCACCAAGACGACCACGACCACGACGGTGAACGCGGACGGCACGACCTCGACCTCCACCAAGGTGGAGCAAGATATCCAGAGCGCGGAAGAGATTGAGGTGATCGAGGAGGTCTCGACCGACGAGGAAGTGATGGTCACCGAGAGCGAGGAGCGCTACGTGAGCGTGTCCGCCGGCTCGGTGGCGCGCGGTGCGGCCGGCGACGCTGCGATGAACGTGGTCAAGGTGGCTAAGGCCAGCACGACTAACAACAGCAACAACAACAACAATGACGAGGATGAGATTTTGACTGTGGCGACGACCGTCACGGATTTTGAAAGCGTGAGTGAAGATAGTGGAGTGAAAATGACGACGACGACTGTGAGTGAAGAAGAAGATGAAGAAAACGTGAAGAAAGTGACCGTAACCGCTGCGCGTAGCAGCACCGAGCCGGAGAGTGAACCGATTGAGTATTTTGAATCCAGCGCTGCGTCCGCGGCTGCTGCTGTGCGTAGAAGTGATGTGATGAATGTAATTTTGAGTACCAACGGCAAGGCTGGTCGTCATGTGGCGACCCGAACCGCCACGCGCATCAACGCGGACGGCGTGGAGGAGACCGTGACGACCACGACGATCACGACCACGCTCGAGGACGGCAGCGTGCAAGTCGAGGAGAGCGAAGTGGTGGAAGTCAGCGGCAGTTCGTCATCGTCTGTGACGGAGGCCGTCCAGCAGCAGCAGCTGCAACAAGGCGCGAGTCGTCATGTGGCGACCCGAACCGCCACGCGCATCAACGCGGACGGCGTGGAGGAGACCGTGACGACCACGACGATCACGACCACGCTCGAGGACGGTTGCGTGCAAGTCGAAGAGAGCGAGGTGGTCGATATTACTAATGTTTCGACTTCCTCTGTTTTGGCGTTTGCCGGGCAAGAATCATTGTGGAGTGGTTCCTCGCATTCCGCTGCGATGACCATGTTGCACACCAAGAAGCGCGAATATCAGAAGCAGTGGCTGTCAGAATTTGTCGAGTTCGTGCACCTCGCATGCGGTCAACACGTGTCGGACTTGCGTGCGAAAGAAATGCTCGCCTTTGCGCGCAAGTTTTGTGACGAGCAGTTCGATTCCCACGAGAAGCATTTCTTTTACGGCCGCTCGGACGAGGAGAAGAGAGCGTCGTGGGAAATGGCGCGCTTGGTCGCAGTGTACTACCCGGGCATTGCGGTACAGCACTTGGGACTCAACTTTGGCAAGAAGAGCGTGATCATTTTGGACGAAGTGACAGCGGGGTTCAACAGTGAGAACCGGGTACAGAAGAGCGTGATTGTGTCGCTGTTGCCGCCGAGCTCGAAGATCGGTGGAGTATTTGATGAAGTGCTGATTCTGAATGACGGCGAGGTGATGTACCACGGACCTGGCGAGGAAGTACTCGAGTACTTTCAGGAACTTGGGTTCGACTGTCCGACCGGGCGTCACCTGAGCGAATTCTTCTCGAATCTCGGATCGGACGAAAAGGCTCAGTACCGCATCCAGATTCGAGACGCACCACGTGAAGACGGATCATCTCCGACTGCGTCGACGAAGTACGCGGTGCTGCTGAACTTCGCCGATGATGGAGTCCTGGTCGCGGGTCCGCGTCGCTCCGGTTACTCTGCTCGCCGTACGTCGTTCGCTGACGACATCGTGGTGGTTGCAAACGCCAAATCATCGCATGCCGCATTTGCGGACGACATCGTCTTGACTGGAGAAGGTCGTCACGGTTCGTCAGGTAGACGCCATTCTCACTCTGGGAAAAAGGGGGGTGCTGCACACTTGGAGTCTTCTACCGAAGTGGTCGAGGCCAAGCACTCGAAGAAGAAAAGAAGATCAAAAACCAAGAAGAACGGCGAGTCGGGTTCTGTGTCGGTGTCGTCGTCAAGCTCCTCGTCTTCTTCTTCTTCGTTGTCGTCATCGGGAGAATCTGGAGACGAGAAGCGATCAAGAAAGTTCATCACAAAGAAGTCTTCGCGAAGTGTCAAGCATCACGGTGACAACAACGCTTCTTCGAGCAGTGGATCTGACGAAGATGAAGCCCGTGATTCCGTTGAACACGAAGAAATCGAAGACAACAGCACTCAACAAGTGGCAAAGAAGTCGAAAAAGTCCAAGCACAAGCGCAAAACCAAGCATTTCGGAAATGTGCGTACCGAGGAAGAGGCATTTGATGTGACGAATGCTTCGGAGTCTGGTGGACACAGAGTGGACCGCCAGTCCACGTCGAATAGTGGGAGCGCAGGCAGTGTTGCTCGTCACTCTGCTCCTACTCGATCAGGAAAGCACTCATCTACAGTTGGACATGGAGAGCAGAGTGTTGCTATCGCTGATGGTAACAACAGTATCTCATCGCACGCGACTCACACCACTTCAACCAAATCAACCAGCAGTCCAGCCAAGATTCACTACCGAGGCACAACGCATACAGGCCACAAAATCAGCACGAGTTCCGCAGACACATTGGCCTCGGACAACCAAACTGACCATGACTCAATCAACACTTCGTCCACTAGCTACGAGTACGGCACGAGCGGCTCGATCTCTGTGACTGGCGGCGCCTCGTCGTCGACGGAGTACGAGTACGACAGCGGCTCGGTGAGCGTGACCTCGGGCGACGTCGTGGTGTCCAGCACCACCTCGGAGACCACCGTGGAGACGTCGGAGGACGTGACGGAAGTGACGGAAACGGTCGTCGAGACCGTGGAGACGACCGTGACGACTGAAGAGGAAGAGGACGTGAGCACGACCAGCAGCAGCGTGGAAGTCGTGACCGGCGGCGCGTCGAGCACCACCAGCTACGAGTACGGCACGAGCGGCTCGATCTCTGTGACTGGCGGCGCCTCGTCGTCGACGGAGTACGAGTACGACAGCGGCTCGGTGAGCGTGACCTCGGGCGACGTCGTGGTGTCCAGCACCACCT